>NQLW01000083.1:137613-177998 GCA_002312845.1 Kalanchoe fedtschenkoi
ACCGTATTTGAGCTCGTAGTAGGAGAAATATTGAACATAGTAAAGATTCAGGCTACATATCCAAGTATGTGGTACTGATATTGATGTAATGGCATAAGTTCCTAATAGAGCTATAAGTTAAGGAGAATGATTTTAATAACAAATAGGCTGGAATGTTTAGAGTGTGTAGATTCAGACTCTCATGGAATTACAGTGATTTGACTAAAAATGTTCATGGAGTGGTACAAGCTTCCGTCACATTCACACTAGGCACTGGACAACAACGATGAACACGGGTTACAAATACTCACGTACTAGCTAAGAACCTTACACGAAAAACACCTTAACATTGTCTATGCTTCCAAATGAATTTAGAATGTCACCTTAGGAGTATCTTAATCTCCATTTACCTACGTTTTCTGGAACATGATCTTATCATAAGTCTACAAAGTTTGTTGAAACTACTCAAGGACTTTGAGGGGTTGCTGCAATATTTGAGTGTGAGATTCATGGAGTTTGTCAAGTATAGGCCTCATGAGATAGTCTTCCCTTATAATGCTATGATGGTAGCAAGTTGTAGTCAACATATACATTTTTTTTGGTGTGAAAAGAGTTCAAGACATTTCTTTTGAAAAGTTTCTACCTTAAAGTGTTAGAGATGCTAATATTTTCTAAATGAGAGCCTCAAGTAGGGTTCTAACATGTTTGTCACGGGCTATGCTAATCAGTTGCTAGTTTGTCTGTGTATGCAACTCATCTTACAATAATCAAGGACATGCAGATAAATCGATTTGAAAATAATATGTGGTTTTGTTTCCTTATCAAAGTTGCTAGCATAATTCAATACCCAAAAAAAAAAAAAAAAAACTAGAACGCGGGTTATGATGTTTGAGACAAGAGAAACTGCTAAGCATTATAACAAAAAAAAATGTTCAAAGATGCTATGCATCGACCATTGTCAGTCGAATTAGATAATTGTGAAAAAAAAAACAAAAAAAGTATCTATCACCAAAGATAAATGATTTTATTGATCAGTTGCATGGAGCTCGTTGTCATCTGAAGGTTGATTAATGTTTTGGCTATTAGTAGCTTTGGATTTTGGAGAAGAATATTTCAAGGACAATAATTAAGACTAGTTATATCTATGGATTTCAGTGATGTCTTTTAGAGTCGAGAATAAGTAGTAGCTTTAGGAAAATAATGAACAGTGTATTTAGACTTTATTTTCTTTCCAAAGTAATTGTGACTATATTATTTGATGTAACACTGGATTACTAAGATTTAGGAGGAACGTGTTTCACACTTGACAAATGTGCTTCACAAATTGTAAGATCACAAGTCATGCTCCAATTTTTGGGTGGACAATATTAATTTCTAGACCAAATCATTTCAAGTAAGGGTGCCAAAGTATCCCTTCAAAATTATAGCGGCTGATTACCTTTACCTTACACCTGTTCTAGTAGTAGAGATTCATAGCTTTTCAGGATAAAGTGGATACTATCAAAGATTTTTATGACGTAACTTCATTGTTAACTGGTCTAACCCAGGGAGGAGTTTAATTTGTTTGATGTAAAAGGTGTGAGGAGAGTCTTTTGAAACTCTTATTGATCATATGAGTTTGAAGTATATCTTAGTCACAGAGACTTTAATTTTTGAGAACACAAATGGTTAGAGTTGCTTGAAGATGAAAATTTTACTATTTATTTTTATTGGGAAAGGCTAATGTCATAACAGATGCTCTTAGCATGAAATACATGGATAGTTTAGCAGATACAACCAAGAATTTAATGAGACTTGATATACAGATTTTGTTTCGAAAGTTGCTGAATCATGAAGTTTATTTAGAGTTAGTAAAAATATACAACTATTGGAAAATTACAAATCAGTTGTAACACTGTAAGTTGGATCGAAAAAGTGTAAGATGGTGATAATGAAATTATTAAGTTGATGGTCAAAGTTGGAGAAGGCAAACATGCAAGGTTTACTATCGGTAAAAAAAAAATGGAAATCTTAAAACAAAGTTGATTACGTGTTTCGTCAACCAGTGATTTGCCTTAGGAGATTTTGAAGGAGTACCATTGTAAACCCTTGTCATGGACTTAGATTCATTTTGAAAAAAAATACACCATGATTTTCTATATCTTTATTGAAGGAATGGGGTGAGATGAGACATTGTGGACTATGTTTCAAGCTTCTTAACTTGTTAACTAGAGAAGGGTGAACACTTGATAGCAACTGAGTCACTTAAATAGATGATTTCTAAGAAATAAACTTAGAGAGGTCACTATTAGTTATGCTATTATTCTGTCATATTCCAGTAAGAACATTATCATGATTGATGATGGTAAATAGAATAAAAAGGTCGTTCATTTTGGTGAATTCTAGTTATTTTCACCTTAGTAATATGGCGAAGTGCATTTGTGAGATTTCATTGCTACATTAGGTACCTTTGTCCATTACTACTGATCTCGAATCTTAGTTCACATATGAGGTCACTATTTACATCATAGTAATACTGATACAATAAGTGCTCAGCTTCATCCGTAAATTAAAGATAGTTACAGATGCAAGATGCTCAAGGATATGTTAACAGACTGCGCGATTTGTTTGAAAGAGATTTATAAGTTGTTGATTGAGTTTAGTTAAATAACCATAATTCTGAATGTTTGGAGGCACTCTTTGATGCATCATACGAAAAGAGACTAAGAAATCATTTATAGGTTGGTTTTGATGGGAAAGAGTGGATTTGTAAACTTCCGACATAGTATTGGAAGCTATTACGGAGGTTCACTTGACCAAGGAATGATAATCAGCAGTTTGGAGTTGATAATAGTTTTGTGCTGACAATTTATTGATCAAGCCTTTTTAAGAGTGACTCTAATGAAAGACACAATGAGGTTTGAGTATAAGGAAAAAATTGGTACTTGATTCATTGATCCTTCTGAGGTTTTGGAATTAGTTGGAAATGTGGCTTATTGATTGGCGTTGACGCCAACCTTGTCAAACGTGCACCCAGTCTTTCATGTATCCATGCTTCGTAAGTATCTTTCAGATCCGAGCCATGTCTTAGAAGCTGAACATAATCAAGTGAATGATAGCTTATCCTATGAAGAGGAACCCATTAGTATCTTAGATCGACAAGTAAAAAGAGTAAGAAATAAGGAAGTAGCTTCTGTAAAAGTACTTTGGAAGAACCATTCTGAAGCTGAAGCAACATGGGAAACGGAAAAGGACATGCAAAGTAGATACCCTCACCTTTTTGATAACTAAGGAATGATTTTAAATTCGAGGACGAATTCCTTTTGAAGGAGGGTAAAATGTAATAATTGCATGATTGGTGGGCCACCACCTTTAATCATGCACCCCCAGCGAAAGACGCACCCCCCCGTAAATTTTGCAATAAAACCAGGAGCGCACTAACTAGGTTGTATACAAATATAAGAAGAAGAAATAGAAGAAGAAGAAGCAGAAAAAGGAGAAGAAGAAAAAAAAAAAAACCCTACTCCCTCTCGGCTTCCTCAATCGAGCCACCAACACCTACGGCGACTGTGTCTTCATCATCTACAACCAACCCCAGTTCACCTGGTCAGAAACCAGTCAGGGGATGTTGGATCTAGAGGGTCAGTGAGTGCTGGTTCTCCGGGTCATAAGTATGAGTAGTCACTCGAGGAGCAGCAACCATTAATCAATTTGGAGGTGCGCACGTCTTTACTTACTAACTTTAACGTTGTTGTAAACTGAGTTTTGGTTGACGATTTGGAGTGTTTCTTGATTCTAAATTAATCTACATAAAAAGATCTTTCCAACCATATAAATTTTGAGTTCTAATTCAACCGGAGTAATGAGATAACTGATTTGAAAGATAGGAGTAGGAAGCTGTCTGCGGGATTTGGACAGTTTTCCCTACTGACTTCGGACCTCAATATCTTCCTGTTCTGGTATTAAAATTGAGTAATTCTTTCCTTAAACATGTTCTATGTGAAACGTAGTTTCTATGTATATGTAGCATGTTTCCTAATTCCACCTGATTAGGGAGAAATAACGTTCAGAAGTAAGGAGTACAAACCTGTCTGTTAGAAGTAGACAGTTCAACCATCCAAATTCGAGAGTCTGAATATTAAGCTTACGATATCCGAATTAAGCGATTCTTGTGTCTAAATTGTTTAGCTCGAAACAAGCTTTCTAGCGATATAAAAATCGTAAGCTAGTGGTGTCTGGTTATGAAGTTATTAGCGGTCAAAGTTGGACTATTAAATCTGTGTTTAAAGAGTTAACAATGAGATTTTAGGCTTGTGTGCCTTCCTTATAGAATGTAAAATTGTAGGTTATAATGGAGCATTATTATTGCTCAAGTTCTTTAAGGATTTGGTGGATTGGCTCAGTAGAGGTGAGTAAATAATTCCTACGTATTTCCTTTCATACAAAATTAAATATGTGACTGATAATGAAGTGTATTGGGTATAATGCTTACATAACATATACCCATGTGGAAAAGTGAAATTTGTTGTATTGAGCATTCATTCATATGCATACACACTGCATCATGTCTGCGACGTTCTGTTTCCGCGATAATATCGCGTTCTGTTATATGATTTGATGATCCGGATTGGCAGTGACGACTGCCTAGCCAAAAAGGGCTTCCGTCGCAGTTCATGTCTGTGCATCACGCATTCACGTTCGCATTTGGCCAAAAAGGGCCTAGCCAAGGAGGGCTCATGATATATGCCATTTAATGTGATATGAAAGAAATGTATGTGCCAACGGAATGATAAAAAAACCCCCACGTACGCAACAAATGTACGAACGGTGTGCGAGCCGCACGTGACGAATAAGATATTAACCAATGCTATAAAAAAAAGGAATTTTCCCCATTCGGCTCGCCAAATACGTAGCGAGTTATTTACTCATAGAGTGAGTCTTTTGACTCACCCCCAATATTAAAATTCTCTTTTCAGATCAGTAGTCGGTCAATAGCAACGGTGTTTGGGTAGCAACGAGCGAGCTCTTCGGTACGGTGCCATCCAGTCTTCGGTTAACTCCTTCCAATCAGTAGTTATGTAATTTCCTTATCTTTGTTACCCTCTTTAGTTGTCGCTCTGATGTACTTGGGCAAGAGATCTTGAGTTGTTATTAACAGCTTGGAATTTTAATGTATTTGACTAGTTTGTGTGTTGAATTATTTGACTTTGAATTTTCTTCGCTGAGGCTTGTTTGACTAAAAGTCAAAAAGAGACAAGTCAAACACCATCGCGATCCATTCATTTTTCGGGTCGTGACACAGCTTGAGCTGCAGCTGCCTGAAACCCAAACTGTCAGACATATTCGATCCCCAACCCAGATACTCCTCAGCCACAAGGCCAAACACTAATATGCAGCAGCCTGCAAGTGAGGATTACATTGCTGCTCATGCGGAGGCTGCCACATCATACTACTATAAGTCTCCCAACATGAGGAGTCCAACAAGCGTGGGAGACAGATTTGGTAGAATGGGCGGGGATTGGCTGGCGGAGGAGATATTGACTCACATGACCCATACCTCGACTTCAAGCACTCAATGCTGCAAATGATCCTGGTGAATGAGATATATTCGAGGGATGATCTGGCAAAACTTCTGAACTGCTTCTCGCAATTGAATGCGCCATGTCACTATGGGATCATTATCAGAGCATTCACTGAGATATTGAATGAAGTGTTCTCCGTCAAGCCTGCTGCTATTTAATCTCTTAGGTTTTAACCAAGCACTTTTTAAGTTGCATTGTGGATGATAGTGGTGAGGTCGGGCGACCGCCTTATGTCTTGTATTTAACTAGTTGTGGTAGTTCGTTTCATGTTCATACTGAAAGTTGTGACCCCCCGAGCTCCCATAATTTACTTATCCGAAACGAACTAGCATATTGTCACCAAGTATTTAACAGACAGCATCCATGAACTAATTTAGTTTCATTTGTGTTGATCACATATTTTACTTTCAAAAGGTGTGAGAAACACAGAGTAATACTGATTCAAGAGTTTCAGGCTATTGTTGACCCCTTGAATGTGTCTTCACCAGCTCGCCAAATAACGCAAGTGTTACTCAGCACGGTGATTAAGTCAGAAACTTGCTGCATCAGGTAGGAAGAAATCCAGGTGATAGAGACTGCAAGAAGCTTCAGGTTAAGTATTTCAGCAGCAGATTCCAGTTCGTAAAAAAAAAAATCCTTAGTATGACTTATTATCTACGTAGGTTTAACAGAGTTGTAAACTTGACATGAATGGCATTTTACAGAAAACAGACTTCACCACTGGCTTTGGCCCTGCATTCTCAAATGCAAGTGGCAGCATCTCATGCAAGGTTTAAAAAAAAACCATCACTCCCACTGCAGAGATAAACTTGACAGCTTCAGACATTGTTTCTTTAACAGGAAGTTCAGATTCATATCAGTTTGACCACGCGCCTGGTCCTCTAGCAAACCTCTGAGGATTTCAAGAATTGTTGATCAGAGCATCATTCCATGTTACACTCACGTGGAAATAGCAACATGTTTCATTGTGGGGGTATTTGAACTTACATTTGAATTGCGAAATAGATCTTCCGGAGAGTCACAGAAACACCTTGTAAAATGGAATTTGGCACACTTTCAATGGTTACTTTCACGGGAAGTGCATACGAAGCCAAACTGAGGCTGGTTGAACCTGGGAGTTTAAGCCGAGTGATCAGGCAACAATGATGGCGTTTTCAAAGGAGTCATCCTCTGATCATTTTGAGCCAAGCAGTGATCAGCCAACAATGCAGCTTTGTTTACCAGACACACAAACAAAAGCAATAAAAGAAAATCTGACCTGGCCTGGCCTGACCTTATGTCAGCTGAGTCTTTTGTAAAACCGGTTTGAACTTTGAACCCTTAAATTAGATAGATACATTCAGTGTAGCCTCGCCTAACCTGAGAATCCATTCGGGTTCTACTCTGACCTTCAACTAAAAATTTGTTGAGTGAGATTATGTGACCACTAAGCTAACTTGAGATCCAAATAGAACCACCCAAATATGGAAGCAGTCAGATTTTGCTACAAGCCAATTAAGGTCATTAGGATATTTAGGTTTGAGTATGGTGGCGAATTTACAATGTCAGTTCTATTTTGAGGTGGGTGTTGAATCAACTGGGTCATCACTCATCAGCAGGTTGGCGCCACCGTGAGCGTCGCCATTGTGTTTGTACATGCACCACTGTTATGCTTCTGCTGCTTCCCAGCGCCTCTCGCAGCTGCTTCCGTCTTCCTGGTAACGTTTCTAGCTCGTTTCTTTACACCCAGATGAAGAACAAGACTCTGCTTCGATCCTCTTCTTCATCTTCTGTTGCATTTCCGCTAGAGTCTCCTCCTTTTCCTCCACCTCTGCTTGTTTCTCGTCTTCCCTTGATGCTTCGCTTGATGGGTTTCCAGTTAATTTCTTGCCTCCGGCACTCTGCTTCTTGATGCTCCGTTTCTTCTTCGTCTCCATCATCACTCGAACTTGTGATGATCATTGGCTGGGTGTTGTGTGTTTGATTTTCGTCTTGATGCTCTGGTTCTTCTTCCTCTTCATCAACGCTCGAAATTGTGATAATCAGAGGCTGCTTGTTGTGTTTTTGATATTGATACTCGAGTTAAGAATCCCACGATGAAGCCAACTTCGACCTATCGGAAGAGCTTCCAGTTCTGTTCGATGGCGCTCAATCGTCGGCGTCGCTATCTTCCATTGTTGCTGTGTCAGCTCTGCTTCACTGAAACCAACTTGCTCACAGGCTACGTCACGACGATGGCTGCTGCTGACGACATGTATACGTGGCCCAACGACGACGCGACGTCGCATTTGTGTAAACGGCAACAGTCAGAACACAAAACAAAGTATGGTGATTCGCAGGGCCGTTCCTCACAATTTGAGGGCCCTGGGTGGAAAAAATTTCGGGGCCCCATATAACATAAAATTTAACATAATTTTTGTATACATCTTAAAGCAAATATATACAATTTCTACACATGATACAAAGTGTGATTTATTAACAATATCATTTTGGTCTTCTCTTCATCTCAAGAAAAGATGTCTCATTATCTTTACCTGCAAACTCCAAATACACGAATAAATCACCGAAAAATATTTCTTCGAGCATTTTTTGAAGCAAAATCACTAACTAGAGTATCATAGTCAATATTCTCTAACATATCTTTTTCAATTGATAAAATGCCTAAGTCATTTAGCCTCTCTTGTGACATTGATGATCTTAAATATGTTTTCAATAACTTTAATTTTGAAAAACTTCTTTCAGCAGATGCTACGGTAACAGGTACAGTTAATAAAATTCGATATGCAATCATAACATTCGGATAACAATCAACAACTTTAACAAATTCGAGTATTTTAAGAGATGATATACAATCATCAGGCAAAGTTACTTGCAACAATTTCAATTCTGAATATAAATCATCTAAATCCACATCAGTTGCATTCTCATGAGAAAAGGTTGTATGAAATTCCAAGCAACATTCTCTAAGTTTATTATGAGTCAATGACTTTAAACTTTTTGCATCAAACAAAAATCCAAAAATACTTTCAAATGTCTTCAAAATCTCAAATCTATTTTGTAATGAAGTTATAGCTATATCTACTACAACTAAAAAATAATTTATCCGAAAAGACTCCTCAGATGATTGAATATCTTCTTCATTATCATTCTCATCAAAAGATTTTTTCCTAAATTTGGAACGCCTAGTTGGAAACTTTGGTTCCACATCCATGTCAGATGCAATTTTTCTTGCAATATTCAAACTAGTTTCAAATCCATCTATTCTATAATTTTCAAAAAATGACATCATACTTTCCAATTGTTGAATAACATTTCCAACACACATAGATGACGATTGTAATATTTTACTAACCGAGTTAATAACAAATAAAATATCATACCAAATAATCATACCAAGCAAAAATTCAAAGTTTTCAAGCATGTTAACTAAACTATCAGCTTCACTCTTTGATTTAGCATCATCACAAATATCAAATAATTCAGATAAAGCAATTCTTAATTGGGGTGCTTGAAATCTTATAGCTTTAACACTTTTGATTCGGCTTTCCCAACGAGTATTTGATAAAGATTTCACTGTTAAATTTGGAACATTATCAAGTAAGATCTTCCATCTTTTAGTAGAACCTGAAAATAAAATAAATATACGTTGCACAACTCCAAAAAATGAGACAGCTTTGATACAAGATTGTGCCATATCACAAAGGGTAAGGTTTAAACTATGGCATGCACAAGGCATATATAAAGCCCTAGGATTCACTTCTAATAACCGATTTTGAACTCCTTTATGTTTTCCCTTCATATTAGATCCATTATCATACCCTTGACCCCTTACATCATTGACATTAAGATCAAGTAATTTAAGTGCTTTAAGCAATTCATTAAATAGTCCTAGTCCGGAAGTATCATCAACTCCTAAAAACGTTAAAAAATATTCTTCTATTTTTATTTTTAAACTTGATACATTAACACATCGAACTAATAGAGTCATTTGCTCTTGATGACTCACGTCTGGGGTACAATCAAGAATTATTGAAAAATATTTTGCCTGTTTAATAATTTTTAAAATAGAACTTCTCACACAATTAGCGAGCATAGAAATTAACTCATTTTGAATTTTATGACCAAGATAATGATAATGCATTTCACTATTTTGAATACGTCTAACATGATCTTGCATTGTCACATCAAATTCAGCAATCATCTCAATCAATCCCAAAAAATTACCATTATTATCTTGATAAAGTTTCTCATTAGAACCTCGAAAAGCCAAATTGTTCTTAGCTAAGCACTTAACAACAGAAATTATTCTTTTTAAAACTAGCCTCCAACGCTCTTTCTCAATATTAATTTCTTTTTGATGTTCTTTATCA
The DNA here is from genome assembly GCA_002312845.1 of Kalanchoe fedtschenkoi. Classification (NCBI taxonomy): domain Eukaryota; kingdom Viridiplantae; phylum Streptophyta; class Magnoliopsida; order Saxifragales; family Crassulaceae; genus Kalanchoe; species Kalanchoe fedtschenkoi. The sequence goes on from NQLW01000083.1 coordinate 147,503, forward strand.
ATTGTTTGATTATTAGCTAACCTATTTTTTAATTCGGACCAAATATTCATATTAGTTATGTGTTCTTCACTTAGCTCATGACCTTTTAAATTTTGACTAAGATGCTTCCAATCATTTGTTCCATCATTTGCTAACAAACTATAACTTTTTTTAGATTTAAACAACTTACAACAAAAGCAATATACTCTATCAACTGTTTTTGAGTAAATTAACCATTTTCTATCCTTAGTTTCACCATTGTTCATCCTTTTTGAATAATGAAAATTCGAAAAATGTCTAGAAAATTTATCTAAAGGAAAAACAATATTTAATTCACGTATAGGCCCCTTTTCAACTAATAATTCTTTAGTTTTGTTATCAAGATAATTCCAATTTTTAGGATCATATATATCTACAAAAGACTCATCTACGGTATTTTGATCATCTATATTCTCATCCTCCTGAATTTTTTCAGTTTGTTCACAATTAGTCTCATTAATATCCGCGGACACATTAGAATGACTAGACTGTTTAAAAAATTTATTTAAAGCACCTCTTTGCGTCTCTATAAATTGTTCATCTAATTTTCTTTTTTTTCTTTTTTCAGATCCGGATAAATATTTTTTAGGCAACATATTATGCAAAATAAAAATAGGAACAACACACCTATTCAAATGAAGATGGTTCAGAACAACAAAATGGTCCGATGATGTTTCAAATTAATGGAAAAGACCTACAATAAAAAGATATATTAGTCATATGATTATAAAATCAACGAATATGATAAATTATAAAATGGCAGATTATAGACAGATCTATTTAAATGTAAACTAAATTTTAATTTTTATAAATCCATTTAAATTAAATCATTTTGCATGTTATATTATACATGGCTGACATTTGAATCAAAATACTGTGTTATATCCATACAAAAATAGTTAAATAAAAGAGAAATGAAACTGAGTTGCTGACCTAATTTGTTGATGTTGAAACTCGAACTGCTCTTCCACTTTTGTCTTCACAAATTACAATCCAACTTCAAGAACTCAATTTTGAAAGAAAATAGAACTATGAGAGAAGCTGTGAACTTTAGGGTGCATAAGCGGCTGTTGTGTGTCACTTAGGGTTTGATTTAGGGTGTAATGTAAGTGTAACTAAAAATAAAAAATGAGCCCCTAGGAGGGCCGGGCCCTGGGCCACCGCCCGAATGGCCCAAACACCAGGGCCAGCCCTGGTGATTCGTTTTGCTACAAATCTGATTTTCAATAAAACGGCATTTGTTTTTTTGTTTTTTTTTGTAAATTGTATTTAAATACATAATTTATTAAGTATAAATTATGTATAACATGTATTTTTATGTTAAATTCAATTTTTTAAACATAAATTAAAAATACTGTGAATAAAAAAATTACTTTTTACAATAAAAATATGAAGATTAACTAAATATTCAAAGGAGTTAGAACAAAAATTTAGGAATATGAATTTTGTAAAATAAAGTCGAATTGTTGACCGTGTTCATCTAACCGGAAGCTGAAACTATATTCATCTTTCAGCAAAAAAATATATATTTTACGATAATTAATTTAATAAATGTGTAATTTAAAATATATATATATTTTTAAAAAATATCTTTCCCACCTAAAATTTTGTTATTGTTTTTCAGAGTTCGCTGGAGATGGATGATTATGAATCTGAAGTTCATAAAATAAAATCGAATCATTAACAATATTCATCTAACTAGAAGCTGCTTCATCATTTCTGTCAAAAATAAATTTTAAGATAAGTAAAATAAATATTTTAATAAATGTGTAATCTAAATGATATTTTTTCTAAAAAACACATTCTCCATCTTCATTTCTTAACACTGGCTAAGACTTTTTAATCGATTCACGTAGTTTGATAGAGGTGGATGAGCCCTTTTAATAAGTCGAATGAGTGGTTGGAGTAGATATAATATCAAATAAATAAGTAAAAATAAATTAAAAAGCTATTTATAAAATTATAATACTTTATCTGAGTTTACACTTGGAAATATCGGCATATAGATGATGTGATTGAATTGACATTGGTGTTGAGAGTTTATGTTGAAATATATCATATACAAAAAAAACAGTCTTTGTCAAGAATATTATCCTCACTAACTGCTATAATAAATTTGATTTCTTTCCAGTCAATTTTTTTATAATATGTAAAATTTAGTCCAACAAATAAATCTGCAAATAAAATACACTCGTAAGTAAATCATGTTATATGTTTCCCATGCAGTTTAAAAACGTAACACATCATCTGTCTAGAGTAGTTGTTCTCCTAGGGTTTTGGCTCCTTCCACCACCTCATCAGCAAGTCTTCCAAATCAACCGCCAATGAAGACTCTTCATGTGTTTTGGGAATGTTTGATTATTAGTGTTGGCCATAAAGACCCTTTATGTAAATTCATTTAAAGAGAAGGTTGTTTAAAAATTTGTTGGTCGTAAACCTTTATTTAGGATTGTAATTTAAAGCTTCCCAAAGTTGACAAGCCATTGGAGAATATGAGAAAGTCACTCCTAAACGGAATCAAACATATTAGATTATGGGTTAAAAATATCTTTAAAGTTAAAAAAATATAGTAAATCACTTATCACCAATAATATACCAATTTTTTTGACAATATTATTAATATTGTCTAATACATTACATCAAACATTTAACTATATGAATTAATATCTCATTTCCTCCAACCACTATTCAACAGCCACATTATCAAAATCTCAACACATTATCACTTATATACTTAAATTTGATTTTTTTATGATGGATAAAGATATCCCGCAGCACCTGATTTCAAGTGTTCTTGTTTGTTTTAGTTTTGCTGGCTGTTAGATTGTGTTTATCTTATATTTTATCTGTTAGGCCCTAACCTGTTGCTCATTGTGCTGGCCCTCTTTGTGTCTTTATTCACTGCGTGAAGCCTGTTGGGGCGCCTCCTGTGCTGAGTCCTTTGTGAGCATGTTGTTTTGGTTGCTCGACGGTCGAGTTCTCTCTCGCTTTAGTCGCTGCCTTGTGTGCCCTTGACGCATTCGACACTTATGTTTTATGGCTGCAAGCTGGGACATTCTTTCCTCCCTCGTCACGTCAAATGGATTATGATCATCTATATCAGTAAATATGATCTTTCTTTCTTTTCTTTTTTTCTTTTTTATTTTTAAAAAGAGGATCGATAGTGGTTCCCCACTTCCCCTTTGGTGGCTAGGGGCCGCACACCCCCTCCATTTTGATAGTGTACGCCCATACTTACTGCGGGCCAGTTCACGCGCACCTCCAGCGTATCTAAGCGTAAATGCGGTACCAACAGGGCTTGAACCCATGACCTTGAGGTTGTTAGACAAACCCCCAATACCACTAGGCCAACACCTTGTTGGTAATATGATCTTTCTTTCTTGTTGAGTATTATATTCTTTGTCAGTTTAAGTTATCACATTGACCTTGTAAAAAAAAAATTATGCCTAGGACACACTTGTCATCATCCATAAGAGTAATAAAGAAATCAACTTTACCTCACCAAATACTATGTTATAGATCCACACAATTGGTTTTCCTCTAATGGTGTTCCCTTGTTATTCAATATCTTCGTAAAGCTCTTAAGAATTCTTTTATCTTTGAGCCTCAACCTTGCACGTATCATTGTACTGGATTAAGTTGTGAGTGTCACTCTCACCATGATGCATATAGTCTTCCCGTTAATTTTCTTTTTCACATACATATATGTCTGATCCGTCAATTTAATATAGGGATAAAATCAAAAAGGGGCCCTGAACTATCACCGCTTACCCAATTGCGGTCAGAACTATCACGATTTCCAAAAAGGGTGCGATGAAAAAAAAATTGACTGATTTTCTAAAATAAAATTTACCATTACATTCCTTACCTAATATAATTATAAGACTTAGATTTGTGTGCAAAAATTACGTCGTTTGGTTATCAAAATAAATTATATCGTTTTGCGCAAATAGAGAAAACGACGTCTTTTGATAACCAAATGACGTAATTTTCGCACACAAATTTAAGTCTTATACTAATATTATGTTTGGAATGTAATGGTAAATTTTAATTTAGAAAATCAGTCCAATTTTTTTTTCGTCACACCCTTTTTGGAAATCATGGTAGTTCTGACCGCAATTGGGTAAGCGGTGATAGTTCAGGGCCCCTTTTGGGTTTTTCCCCTTTAATATATGGTTAGCCTTCATTGCCCCCAAGTTATAGAATGAACCACATTCTTGCTTGAACATTGTTTTTTCCCTTCCCGAGAATGGCATTGAGGATGTACAAAATAATCATCTCTCAACTTCTTGTCTCGATCCGTATCTCATTATGCTTTTTTTGAGTCATGCTTCCATTCTCTGTTTTGAGATTTGAGATGATCCATTGATTCTTGGGCTCCCCCAGGTGTAGCTAAATAATTCTTATTTTCTCACAGTTTAGAGTTCTCCACTTTTGGTATATTCTGACAAATACTGTTATAGTCATGGAAGTGACACTATTATTTTTGTCCATCTTTTCAAGCTCCATTTATTCACATTCTTTTAATCCATCCATAAAATTGAAAAAAAAATTGCTCTTACTAACATATGAAAGTTGGAGCATCAATGCAAAGAACTCTCCCACATACTCCCGACTTGATGAGTCATGCTTTAATTTATTGAGTTTTTTCCGAGCGGAGTAGAATTTGCAGGATACAATTGCTTCTTAAGGTTCACTATGATTTCTTCCCATTTGTTGATCTTTCGCATCAACTTATTTGACCTCGTTATACGTCATATGCCACCATGTAAATGTAAGATTAAATGGAGGTGTCATACAATTAGATGGTCTCACATTGGATGTTAAATCACTCTTGGTAGTTTTTTAGTCCCCTTCTCCATGGACTTTTCCAAGAGTCTCACCAGCGGTTGTCATGATGCGTCAGCGGTTGTCATGGACTTTTTAGTCCCCTTCTCCATGGATTTAGCTCAGATACAACTTGTCACAAACTTATGTATTGGATCATTAAATCGTTAGGTACTTTGTTAGAATTTCTTAAACTTGAAGCTAAATAATTCTTTCCCAAAAGATCTTGATGCTACAAGGAACAAGTAGACCTTTAGAGAATTAAGAGACTTGTATTTGCTAGAGATACAAAAAAAACACTTAAATGATTTGGAGCAGATGAACTTCACCCTTTATACACACAAACATCTCCTCATTTGAAGTGTAGATTAATCTAATGACAGAGTTGGGATTCCCTTATCCAGAATGAGGGCTTGTGTCTCCATTCCCTGCCCTCCAAGGTAGGCATGAATCAGACTTGATTATTCCTCTGTTCGGGTCTACTACATTTTGAGTTTCCAATCTAAGTACGTGACACTTACAATTAATCATTTTATACATGTCATTGACTGATCTAGACCTTATCTTTTAAATCTTTCATCTTTTGAATGAATCGATTTGGAACATACTTTATCATCTAATATATCCATCAGTACTCTCATCACGACATATGTACAAGTATAAATCAAACAAATTAACTAAAACTTTCTCCAACTTTGACAACATTGTGCTATAATCATTTAACACATACTGACCCTTAACGCACACAAGTTTAATATGATAACTTTGATGTCATCCTCTAAACATGTTTATTTTTCGAAGATCATATTATTTTATAATATGTTCCATTATTGATCACTTAACATATAATCATAATTAATAATATCAAATTTTAATTGTTTAACCACTGATTATGTCTCCTTACAAGTTTAATACGTAATAATATTAACGTTGGGTTATATTTGTTAGAAACATTTATAAGATTCACAGGTTACGATTTATTTTTAATTGACCAATATTGATTCAATTACTGCATGGATAATGTTGTAGCATAATTTTTGTGACAGCAACATAAACATAACATGAAATAAGACATAACCTTGAATATTCTTTACTTGAATATTAATTTTAAAATTATTGACATGTTGACTGACCCCCATAATGAAATTACTTAACCTAACTGTCATTTATAAACATTACATGGATATGAATTTGTTGAAGTCTTTTATTGGATTCGTTGAAGCCTTTATATGGAGATGGCTAGTGAAATTGCTTCATTTGATTTCACCTGTACAACATGAAGTTTATTACCACGTTTAAATTAGAGGATTTATCATGTTTGATAAACGTTAAAGCATGGTAATCAATTTTTTTAAAGAAATCTTGTATGAAGCTTTAAACTTTCAAGCATGCCATATTTATTTATTTTAATCATATTAATTTCATTTCTAAAGTTATATAATATATCGGTTTTTTTTGCCCCATTGGCTCAATTGCATTTGTGTTTTGACTATATACTATGTTTTGATAAAAAAAAGTAAAAACAAAAAGTAAAAAATATGTTGATATATGAAATTTAAAATACGTCAAATATGTTTCAATATATCACAAAAGTACATACAAATATACTACATACCACAAGCTAAAATTATTCCGTGGATATCAATCATATGTTACGCAATCCATAATCAGATCAATGTGTGAAACTGAATCAAGTTTGAGATCCACGCTAAAGAATTATAAACATATTAAAATTGTTAGTTAATAAAGTTCAAGTGTTAATGGTATTAAAAATAAGAAACATTTATAGTAAAATTTATTTATACCTGCTGCAAACCAAATCGTGCTCAATTTAGCTAATCAGATAATTTCTCAATGATTTGACACATGTTCCTACACATGTAGTACCCTCATAGCTTTGACATATCTATCTGTCAGAGCACTTTACATATATTCACTATCAGTTTATTAATATATATCTGATTAACGAATTCAAAAATAGATTAGGCAAAAAATACTGTCACCAGCTCTCATATTATAGGTGTCTCGTACCGAGTAACTTTACTCCATCGCTTAAGTCCATTGAAGTGATTACAAACAGATTAATTTAATTATATTATTATTATTACAAATGATAAATCACAATGATTTATTATATAGAATGGGCAAAAGAGCTCACTCCTTCAAGAACTTCACCAACCATGCGAGCCACCTGCTCACACAATATGGAGTATATATAGTATGCAAATGCTAACTTTCGGATAGATAAGAGTAAGGGTCTAGGGCCATCTTTAAATAAAATAATATGTGTGAAAAATTATTACCACTACAACTAAGATCTAATTACGGGTGTATACCGGTCCAAAACCGGATTGGAACCGGAATCCGAAATAATATTAGACCAAAGATCGGATCGGTTTGGACAGAAATTAAAAAAAGAGATCAACATAAAAATTAAACCTGTTTGACTTAAAGTACTATAGAAAAATTGAACCAAGTTACAATCAAGTGTCCACTCTACTTATAACCCTGATTTTAAATCAAGAAAAACATATAAACCACTGATTAACTTATTATTTTAAATACATCATGTTTAAATTTGATGAATTTTTAATATCAAAGCGATATTGATCATGGTCATTTATGTTATGGAAAACATGTTTATATGTTATAATTAAAAATGATATGAGTTGTATAAAAAGTGCTCTCACCTCCTCATAAGAAATAACTTATCTCATACATATATAACCGTGAGTAATTATGTGTAAACACTATTACATATCTAGCAATGGCACATTATTTAAATATGTGCAAACATGTCTTCTCTTTGTCTATTATGCAGGTTGTATAGCTGATGCTACCACCCTAACTTTAAAAATCACCAAAAATTTTGTGACCTTTTATTTTAGGGAAAAATCCTAAAAATGGTCTCGAACTACGGCGTCCTTCCCAATTGCGGTCTGAATTATCTTATTTTGGAAATAAGGTGCAACCGACTAGTTTTTTTTATGAAAATCCTAACACTGCTAACCTAAATTAAACACGATTAACAAACTCTAACCATGTTAAAAGAAAAATATAAAATCCACTGAAAGTAAAAAAATTCACCTCGAGTGACTGCCTCCATCTTCTTCATCTCTAATCTCTTTTTTTTTAGCTCCTTTGTTTTTCAACATACTCAAATTCTTCGTTGGCAGATGATAAGGTGGAGAAGGAGCTACCATTCAGGGGGTGCAGAAGCGGTCATAGGAGCAGTACGTGACGGTGATTCATAATTCTGAGAAGAAGAGCAAGGTCTGCCTCGAAACGTTAGACACCGTGAAGGAGGCAGTGATGGCATATGACGCAGCGACGCACGAGTTTCGAAGCACCAAAGTCAAGACCAATGTTTCATCGCTTCACGAACCAACATTCATAACCTTCCTCACTGATGCCCTCTTGGCCTCTTTAAGCTCGACCTCAGCATAACTAGAGCAGTACCGTCGAATCCAACTCACTGCTACTAGATCTGCACACGGGGCTGCCAGTCCACTTCATCGGAGTCTGATTCCAGCCATGGATCTAAATTTGGCCCCTACAATGATTTAGCCTGCAGATTGTTTTACTGTACCTCCAATATTAATTTCTAAAAAAAATAAAAATTAGTGGAAAAGATGTAAAAGATCGAGCAATTAACCGATCGACAGATAACGAAAAGGACAACAAAGGTGTGGAAGAGAAATAGGGAGAGAGATCAACTGATAATAATTTTGATGATGAGGGAGGAGTGGAATTTGTAATTGCAGAGAGTTTAGGGATTTTGACTGGGAGGAAATGTTTATAATTGCCGAGTGTAGGGATTTTGACTGCGTGGATTTTGAAGAAAAAATTGAGGACGGTGAACATATGTGTTTATGCAGCTGTTGGCTTCGATCGATGGCAGAGTTCGTTCGGGAAGAGATAAAGGTTAGGCGACCACAACAAGAGTTCAACGTAGAGGAAGGTTGGTTCAGTAGAGGAGATGATGGGTTTTGTTTGATTTTTATAATGGAGTTAAATATGCTAATGGTGTTTAGTTTGCACTAGTGGTGTTAGAACTTCCACTAAAAAATCAACTGAATGCATTTTATTTGGAAAATGTTGTATTTCACAAAGTAATTGGGTAGGATGTGACAGTTCGGAGCTCCTGATAGAGTTTTTCTCTTTATTTTAACTAAATTTATTACTAAGTTACAAAAACTTGTCCCTGTGGATCGACCTGTATTTACTACTAGCTAGTGAGCGAAGTTTTATAAATTTTTTTGCTCAGGACAGTCTAACGACGGTTCTATCAAATTGGCTCCATTGCGGCGGACAATGTTTACTCTTTACTTTCTCACTTTGTAACTGGTCAGTTTTATTTCATTTTTTGAGTCATCAAGCGCACTTCTTGGTAACCTGAGCATGTGACTTGATTAGTTTGTGTCAGTTTAGTAGAGTCTGTGTGACACAGCTCGCGCGAGTATCACATTAAGCGTGCAATTTGGGAAACTTTTTTCAAAATGTTTTACTTTTGTGCATGTTTATAACCATGACTTTTTGTGAACATTTTTAGCAGTAGAAGTTTTTGAATAATTTCTTTTTAGAACTATTTTAAAATTTTAGTGTGTGAACTTTTTAATGAGTCAAATTAGTGTGTCAAGAATTTAGAAATAGGAGATGTCTTGTTGTTTTTCCTCGTCACTGCAGGTATTCACAGAGAATGGAAACACAGTAAAGATGAGCAACTTTTACTACTAGGCCTATGCGGACTATTATGAGTACCCGAGATACAAAATCTATGAGGACCTGCCAGGACAACAAGAGAGGAAATATAGGAATTTAAGAAGACCAATTTTCTTAAGGTGTGATATATGCATGAAATATGGTCATGATTTTAAACATTGTCCTTGTAGGATTCAAATAAAAGAGAGGTAATCCAAAGAAAATACGACTTGTTGCCATATCTGGAAGCAACAATAACAAATCTATCCTCAGAAATATCTGATCGGGTGAACATGATGCAAGAAAAGGAGAAGCGCTTGGATACCAAAATCATTCGGCAGTGCGACCCACAACCGCCATGATCCAAATGACATGTATTAAAATAGAGTCACTCAGCACCAAAAATGCACTAGAAAATAGTGGTATTCTCCGAATCTGTTTAATACAGCTCCTTACCATGTGTACAAGATATTTCAATGCTCTGATTGTAGATAAATACGGTACAAGATTCGACATTTTAATCAAATCAGTATAAATTGAAATATTTTACTAATTGACAACACTCAGTTGAGCAGATATTATGACACACTTATTTCATTTATGAGAATTCATGTAACTTTTCCTTTCACTCTATTTAGATGCAACTCACATTGATTAAATAGTTGCCTGAAATATAAATCTGATCTTGTGATGCTTCAATCTTCTTTGTCCAAAACAAATCCTGTAAACCATGTCAATGAATTCAATAAATTTCTGGTGGGGTAAAATTTTTTCCCAAGTATACTCAAAACAAATCTTACAGTAGAGAGCTACCTTTTTTTGCAATATTTTCCTTCAGAATGAAAAAAACCCCTGGCTTGAGTCTAGTCTGATTGCATTACCACCAGTATATATGTTTAAATAAGCTAACTATGTAAGATTAGTGTATCATAACTCCTTTACAATATGGTTTTAGATGGATGAATGTAATGAAAAGAGATCAAGATACTAACACCTATTTACTTCATATAGTAAGCATTCGCATAATTTATTGAAATAGCAAGCTGTCCGACTTGAAATGACTATTTGCTACCTTGGCCTTTTTTGAAGAATGACACAAAGTCATCATCTGCAAAATGGCCAATGCACCACTGAACCCATATAACATCATATCTTCCTATTTGAACAGTAGAGGAGTTACAAATCATCACAAAATAATGCTTAAAAACATGTGACATACTAAAATATTAAATAAGTTAAGATGTACTGATAACTTTATAATACTGTGAATGCTTAAAAACAATAACATAGGAAGATAACAATAACAATGTTATCATATGATTTGACAAAGAATGCTTCAACTTTTTCATGGATGAAGATGGCTTCCCCTCCTCATCCTCCAAGCACTAAAATCTGTACAGCACCGCAAATCCTAACCCTAGTCTCCCAACCCTAGTCTCCCGACACAAACCTCGATGGAAAACATGGGTAGTATGAAAGATGAAAAAACTATTTAGAAATTAGGACATAATCATTTGATCTATAAGTATAGTAGGTTTTTTTTTATGATAAGTAGAATTAATATGATAACTTGGTTATTCATTAAAGAAAAGAAAAGTTATGTTCAGATTAAAGGATGAGTAGACATAATCCAAATAATGAATACCATACAAATATACAGTGATAATGCTTGGTGTTGACATAGTATTTGGGTGAAGCAATAATAATATCCAGCGATGATTAACAAACCAATTATTCATCCAAGCTAATTTACAAAAGCTCATAGTGAGTTAATACTATTATAGTTGAACATCATTGCTATACATTTAACCAAATATGTTAGGCTTTGATACAAGTTCAAATTAAACATGTTTATATTTAAAATGTTGTTTAACGCAAATATAATGTGATGATAACAATATAATTAAAAGTTTAACACTATTTAATATTAAAAAAAATATACTATCAACAATGGTTATAGGTAAAATTGATATGTTATATCATTTTGGCAACAATGATGAACATACCTCAGTTATATTGGCAAGTACTTGTCATGTTATTCGAGTTAACTCACCGAATATTCTGTCCACATTCGTCGACGCATCCCCAATTGTTTATCCCATGTACACATACCACAGAGCAGGCAAATATAAAAATTAGTACGAATACGCTTAGTCGCTTACAGCCCTTCGCCACACCGTCTCGCTGTAATGATCTGGACCACAGCCACTGCTCAGATCAGTGAGCCAGCACTGGACCGACCGAGCCATACGCAGCAGGATTCACCAGTGCCGGGACTCCGGTCACGCGCAAGTGTGTATGCTATTAATTGGAAAGCAAAGAAGAAATACCTCAGCGTCCAGCCGCGCCGGGAAGGAGACACGGAGGCGGACAAGTCAGGTTTGTTCTTTCTTCAATAATGGGCCTATGGCATCCATGCCATCAAAGAAATCCACCTCCTTCAGGTCACCCCCCACGTGACCTAGTAGCTCACTTGTGTTTTTCCCAACTCCACTGCCATGGATAGATCAGTGCAACAAAGTGATTCAAACATATGGTACCGCCTCACAATCCCGCACTCTTCTTCTGAAGGCGCAAGAACCATGGCCACTGAATTTACCTGGACAGGCCCGCTGCACCCGAGCCTCGATCTAGCCCAAGGAAACTGGATCACGCCTCGCGCCAGCTGGACAGCCACCCAGATCTGAAGATTATGCCGCCACAGCACAGGTAAGTACTGGCTTTACTGCCGTAGCAGCGCCTATCCTTCGATTGGCCTGAGCCAAGCCTCCCGCAGCGAGCCAACACCGCATCTTCTGGCGCGCCAAAACTACCAAGCACAGCAGCCTCGCAGCTGGATTGGACAGGCGTTTTTTATGGAAGAAGAGGGCCATCTTGTAATTTTTCAATTATTGGGCTGTCATATCTTAGGGCTGAAGTATAAATAGAGATACAGTACTAGGAAAGGTATCCGTCGCCGACGGATACGGTTTGATTCGAAAAAAATTAAAAGTCAAATCAAATTATTAATCATCAATTTTCTAAATTTGATATCATAATCAAACCATTAACTTTTCAAACCGGATCGAACCGATCCGTTTCAAACCAAATAATTTTTTAACATTTCAAACCGAACCGACCGATTTTAAACCAATATTTCAAACCGGACTGGACCGACCCATTTCAAACCGAACCATTTTTAACCTTTCAAACGAACTGAACCGATCGATTTCAAATCGAACCAATCCAACTGGTTGCAAATCGAACCGAATCGACCGAGAGAGTCGCGATTCTATTCTGTTATATATACAGATAAAAGGGTGTAATCGTTTGGTGGATGTGAGTTCTTCTCTTTCGTATAACCAATTCCAGAATCAGGCGATTCTTCAGGCGAAACGCTGTCGTCTTCCAGCGTGACCGAGACCGAGCTTTCGGAGTTTTCCGTGGCACTAAAGCCAGACGCCGCTGCGGACCTACAGAAAACACAGCCGTCCGCGCCTCGCAACCAATCTGAATCACTCCGCGCCTGGATCTGGGCGAATTCTCCAGATCAGCCTGAGTGATCTCTCCTCGAGGAAACAATCCGTCTCGCTAGAGCCAGTCGAGTCAGTTACTTCATCGCTCGGCACCACAGACTTACCTCCGTCGCCAGACAGCTCGTCACTACCTTCAGTTAGGCTCGGTCGAAATTCGATTCACTTCCTGTCGGAGATGCATTCGGACACGTCGCAGCAACAACAACCACCAAACGCCACCGCACGAAAAAAAAACAGTCGCGTAGCGCAGCGTCAAGCGCTCTGACGGGCGTCGTGGCTTCTGGCACGGCTTACTCAGGCTTGGCTAGGGCCTCCGCTGCGGATCCGGCGCTCACCGTCTCGCTGTAATGATCTGGACCGCAGCCACTGCTCAGATGTGTGAGCCAGCACTGGACCGACTGAGCCATACGCAGCAGGATCCACCAGTGTCGGGACTCCCGGCATCCGCTCACAGCCACAGCAGAAACACTTCGAACAGCAACACAGCGCCTCAAGCCACAAACGGACTCCTCTCGAGTCTTGATCCAGTCCGACGCACCTGGATTGCGCCTCGCACGACCGCCCAATACTCGGCTTGACTCCAACCACCAATAACGGTCGAAAATTCCTCATGACTGCTAACCGCCTCAGCCGGCTCCCACTTGTCAGCAAGTTTCAGTTATGGGATCCTTAATCACGGATCGAGATCCGGAACCGCAACCAAACGGACTCGATGTCGCCTGTCACAACTTCTTCCGATCTGCAAAAACCAAATCTGAAATTTATCAAATTAGGAAACGTTTGATTCAAATGGCGTAATTTCGAAGCCACGCATATTCCAGCCTCCACGCGTTCTGAACCGTCGCCGAGGTCTCGCTCTGAGACGCTCCAGGTCGCCTCCATTTCACAGAGATCTTGTCCCCATACTCTGCCAGATGCAATTTCACAGCCGCAACCTCGAGCCATGTTCCGAGGCAGCCACCGATCCAAAGGTCTGGTTACCCACATGCAGCTACCCAACCGCTTGCACGGAAACGTCAAACCCCTTACGTTTCCCCGTATCGGAAACGTTTGGGAGACGGGGACGGCGGAAACGTCGGGAAACGTCGGGGAGACGCTTCGCGGCTGTCGATCCCAGATGCTTCGCTCCCAGATTCATCACTCCGGCGGTCGATCCCAGATGCTTCGCTCCCAGATCCATCGCTCCGGCGTTCGGATCCAGATCTGTGAATTGTCGCCGTGCCGGGAAATTGTTGTCTGTGCGACGGGTGAAAGAAGATAGAGTTTTACTGTGGATTCTTATGTTTTTATAAACACGGGTGAAATTGTTCTCTTAGTCATAGTTTTAGAAACTAACTCCCTTGAAAATAGCCTACATTTAGGAATAAATTAATAAAAATTAGAAAGAATTTATATACAAATGTCATTACACTTCCTAAATTTAAGCATTTTTATTTTAAATATTTTTTTACTATTATTATAACTAATTTGTATATTTTATATAATATAAGTTTACCGTATCCGTATCCTAATTTTTAGGAATCTGACGTTTTCCGTATCCGTACTCATTTCCGTATCCATTTCCGGGCAACATATGTAACCTACCCAGCCTGCATGCGCTTCATAGTCCCGTTGGCCTCAAAATAAAGAAATTGCTAATTTTGAATCTATTTCCAAACAGGGAAAAAGATACATTTAGAATGTCCGCTAATGTCGGTGTATTGAAGAAGTTCTGCTTCAACTATACGACATCCGTGTAGATATAAATTAGTAACAAACATGCACTTACTAATTTATCCGAACATTCAGCAACAACAATCGATGGACCTCCATCTTTGAGTGGGTTATACTTCTTCCAATACGAGTGGTCATGGCATCACTCTACGCGTTCGGATGGGTCATGTCGTCAAAGCTCCAGGAGTCTACACAGCTCCCCGCACCAACTCTCCAAATCCACTCCACCCTCGTAACCACCTTGGAAGATTCAACCATCTTGCACCCGACACCCGCCTCCAACATGCCCAAATCATTCATTGTCCCGCTGGATTTTCTGGAAACCCGGAAGGAATGCGAGCAGTGGATTAGAAGGAATCTGCTGGAGTCAATGAGGTTTGTGATTGTAGCTTCGGAGAATGATGACCCTGAGAAGCGGCTGAGATGGAGCATGAAGAATGCGTGGGAGGCCAGGGTGAAATGCTCCGGAGTGGTTGAGATGAATGTTATGCTTGTGTCGACGTTGGACCTTCGCCTGATTGTAGTGAAGTCGTGGTTGAAGACGAGCGTGAGTAATTTTACAGAGGGTGATGAGGAGGAGGAGGGGAGCCGTAGCTGCTGTTGTGTTTGTTTAGATGAGCTGGAAGAGAAGTCAGCTGTCGTGAAGCTGAGGTGCCGACATGTTTATCACAGCCAGTGCATTCGAGATTGGCCGCACAGAAAGACCACATGTCCTATTTGCAGAAATCCACTAGATATTCGGTTTAAGTTTTGGGTGCACATGGACAAGAAATCTTCGTTTCTTATTCAGTTGCAATCAGAGGTCCAGAAACATCTCTTCCACACCTCAACAGAGGTGCTATGAAGAAGCCACTGAAGAAGCCAACTCTTCTACTGAATCTGTGATTCCAGAGAATAATTCCTTTCATTTTACTTCCAGTCAGCTTCAAGAGCTTGTTCAAATGCTTACCAAGAATATTCCTACATCAAATTCTGAAGTCAACATCAATAGTGCTATGACAGGTAAATCATGCTGTTTTTCCAGTACCATTGCTAATACTGCCTGAATTTTAGATTCAGGTGCAACACACCATATTACCTCAAATCCACATATCTTACAAAATCCATCCACTCATAATTCCTTCATTCATCTACCAGATGGAAAATCAACTCACATAACTAAATCTGGCACAGTCCAACTTACCCCTTCCCTCACATTACACAATGTTCTTCTTGCACCAAAATTTCAGTTCAACCTGATTTCAATTTCACAATTACTTTCCCAGGCTCATACTAGTATCACATTCACCCAGAATTCTTGTTATTTGCAGGACCATGCTTTGAAGAAGAAATATTTGATTGGTAATCAACATCAAGGCTTATATCATGCTCAGAAAATTTCCACCTACAATCAACCATCTACTTTCTCAGCAATAAATCCTGGTGCATTCTCTAGTCATACCTTGTGGCACTACAGGCTAGGCCATTCCTCTTTCTCCACTCTTCCACATATCTCCCAGCTCAAGCTACCCAACAGTCCTTCCTCCACACTCTGTGAAATCTGTCCATTGGCTAAACAGACTAGAAGTTCATTTTCCCGCAGTGATACAAAAACAAATTCATGTTTTGAACTAATCCATTGTGATGTTTGGGGTCCTTACAAACATCAAACATACAATGGTTACAAATACTTCCTTACAATAATTGATGACTTCTCCAAATGCACCTGGATATACTTACTTCATAATAAAACTGAAGTTTTACCTCAGTTTATTCAGTTTTATCTTTATGCTGTAAACCAGTTTTCATCCTCCATTAAAACCCACAGAACTGATAATGGAACTGAGTTTCTTAATCTGTCCTTTCAGTCTTTTCTGCAAGAGCATGGTATATTACACCAGACTACTTGTGTCGAGTCACCTCAACAAAATGGCAAACCTGAAAGAAAACACAGGCACTTGTTAGAAATGGCAAGAGCTTTAAGATTTCAATCTCAAGTTCCAATAACTTTCTGGGGAGATTGTGTACTTACTGCAGCATATATTATAAATAGAGTTCCTACAAAATCCCTGCAATACAAATGCCCTGCAGAAATTCTTTTCAACAAACCTATTTCATATACACATTTCAAAACCTTTGGTTGTCTCTGCTTTGGATCAACTCTTAAAGCAAACAGAGACAAATTTGATGCAAGGGCAAGGAAGAGTATTTTCATTGGATATCCATTTGGAAAAAAGGCTTACAAATTGTATGATCTTGATACTAAACAAGTCTATTATAGCAGAGATGTAGTTTTTATTGAACACATTTTTCCTTTTCAAAACATTGCACCTAAAAGTTCTACTAGTCCTGCTTTATCCAATGATAGTTCCTTTGATTCCTGTACTCCTGATTGTTCTGCCATTGACCATTCATCCTATTGTCAGCCAATTGAGATTCCAGTTGACTCCAGTTCTGACCTATCCTCTTCACCATCAGTAACTTCCTCACATACATCTCCTCATACTGTCATACCTACACCATCTTCACAAACTTCACCTCCTTCCCATACTATCAGACCAAAAAGAGCTCCAAAACTACCTGCAAAATTTTCTGACTATGTTATGCCTTGCTTAGTTGAATCATCATCATCTATTTCTTCTGAAAAACAGGTCAGATACCCTCTCTCCAATTACATATCATATCACAATGTTCATTCTTCTTACCTAGCCTTTGTTGCTGCCATATCAAAAATTCCAGAACCTACTAGTTATACTCAAGCCTCCAAGGATCCAAACTGGATTCAGGCAATGCAATCTGAAATTCAAGCTTTAGAGGCTAATGGTACTTGGAAAATAGTTGAATTACCTGCAGGTACAACTTCAGTAGGATGCAAATGGATATTCAAGGTCAAGTATAAAGCAGATGGAAGTGTTGACAGGTACAAAGCAAGATTGGTTGCCAAAGGTTTCACTCAAACTCAAGGTGTGGATTATTTTGAAACCTTTGCTCCAGTGGCAAAAATGACTACAGTCAGAATTCTTATAGCCCTAGTTGCACAAAGAAATTGGCCTCTACATCAAATGGATATTACAAATGCATTTTTGCATGGTGATCTACAAGAGGAGGTTTATATGAAAATACCTCCAGGATACAAGGTGCCCAGTAAGAAACAGTTTCAGCAACCTGTGTGCAGATTAATCAAGTCTCTCTATGGTCTCAAACAAGCTCCTAGACAGTGGTTCCATAAATTCTCAACTGCCCTTACTCATTTTGGCTTCATACAAAGCAAGGCAGATCATTCGTTGTTCACATATCATCAAGATGGACAGTTCCTTGTTTTGCTTGTATATGTTGATGATATACTACTATCATGAGACTCCTTAGACAAGATGCAAGAGTTGAAATCATACCTTGCTACTCAGTTCCTGGTTAAGGATTTGGGTAGAGCAAAATATTTTCTGGGCATTGAGCTGGGTAGGTCTGCTTCCGGGATTTCCATTTGTCAACGGAAATATACTCTGGAACTTCTCACTGAAACTGGCTTGACTGGCTGCAAGCCTAGCATCTCTCCTATGGATCCTCACCAAAAATTGGCTACCATGGATAGTCCAGCGCTGCAAAACCCTGAGGAATATCGTCGGCTTATAGGTAGACTAGTCTATCTCACCATTACTCGCCCAGACATCTCCTTTGCAGTTCACTCTTTAAGTCAATTTTTGGCCACTCCTTGCACTCATCATCTTCAGGCAGCCTTACGTGTTGTTCGCTCTCTCAAAAAGGATCCTGGCCAGGGTTTAATGTACTCGGCTTCATCATCTCTGCAACTCAAGGCCTATTGTGATGTTGATTGGGGGGCGTGCCCTATTACTCGTCGATTAATTTCTGGCTTCTGTGTCTTCCTCGGCTCTTCTCTGATTTCGTGGAAGTGTAAGAAGCAACAAGTTGTATCTCGATCGTCCGCTGAGGCAGAATATCGGGCTCTGGCAAACTCTACATGTGAGATTCTTTGGATACTTACTGTGCTTCGATCTCTGAGAATATCCCATTCTACGCCAGTTCCCATTGGGTGTGACAGCAAATCTGCGATTACAATTGCTCATAATCCGGTCTATCATGAGCGTACCAAGCATATTGAGATCGATTGTCACTTAGTCCGGGATCAAATTGGAGCTCAGACAATGTCTCTCTTTCATGTTCGATCTGAAGACCAGCTTGCTGACATTCTCACAAAACCAGTTTCTTCCGGTTTGTTTGCGAAGCTCCTGTCCAAGTTTGGCCTGTTCAATCTCTTCCAGGCAAAACTTGCGGGGGGTGTTATCCATCATCGCCGGCTTCGTCGGAGTCAGAATCATTACCTGAGCAAGGTCTGCCGTCTTCGAAGCTCGCTGGAGCGTTGCAGTCGAAACGCAGCGTATCACCAATGCTTTAATTAAACTCAGCGTTTTGATTGTTTCAGGAGAAGGTCTAAGAAGTCTTTAAACTACGTCGTTCAAGACGTCTTCTTCCTCCTTCCTATATAAATATTCTGCTCCTTCTTTTCTCCATTGTAACGAACTCTGCAACTCTGTAAAATCTCTCTCTGAGTTTCAGAGCTTCAATGGAATTGGAAGGAAGTTAATTAGCTCGTTGTTCTCTGGAATTCTAACAGGGAGAAGCAGAATGAGCCCATGAATCCAGTGGTGCCTGGTTTCAGTGCGGTGAAGGGATCCGAGGATGCACAGACCGAGCCAGAGGAGGAGGAGGAATATCCAGATGATGGTGTTGGTGGCTCCCAAATCATCAATGAGATTTTGACGACAATTTTATATATGAAGAAGAGACGATCCGCTGCGACGAAAAAGGATCCAAGCAAAACCATTGCCCGTAAATCACGCAAGGTGGAGAGGGCCCAAAGCAGGACCTGCAGAAGTAAATCACGAAATATATTAGGTGTCACAATCTTCTACCGAGCGAGAGTTGAATCAATTCAGGAAGTATATAGTTAATTAATCAATTACTAAGTCATGTTTTATCGTATTTATGATGTATTTTTTATTATATTAAGTATCCTATAAACATATTTGAAAAGTTTAAAAGATTTATTATCGATTTTATATATGAATTTATCCGACGCGATATTGATACGATTCTTGTAATTATTTAGTTATATTTTTCATACTTTTCAATTTATTTGCTTTTTATTCTACTCTTACTCAACATAAATAAATAATATTTTTGAACATGATTATAAATTTTAATTCTAATATTATATTGTATAATAATCTTTTTAATTATAACTTTATATTTTTAAATTATTATATATAAAGATGTTCAAAAAATGATTTATCAAATAAAAGTAAATCATTCTCAATTAGAAGTGGTCCGACCATACAGATTTTCATACCTTATTCATCATTCAATTATTAATTTTACAGAACAACACTTTAACATGTTAGAAACTAAATTCATCTCGAAAGAGAAGCATGGTCAGAAGAGAGATTCAGACTCAATGCACATAAGTCATATGTAATATACATTAGCCTGATTTCATTAATAAAAACCTTCCTCTAATTATGAACTTCATTGTGGTTTATTCTTGCATATATCATAGAATTTCATCTAATCAATGAGTAATGATAGAATATCATTTAAAATGGGTCAAATTATATTTTTTTTAAATAGATGATAAACTAATTTAGCAAATTTTGAGTATTGAAATGAAAAATTCAGCAGGGTCCGTTGACCCCCAAGTCAAGGTGGATCTGCCACTAACTGTCGGTTGCCTCTTACTAACGAAGTCAATACACTTAAATCAAGCTAAAATGTCTGACTCATTGTGGAGTCTTATATCATGATCATCAGAAGTGTCATTCCATTAAAAATATATTTCCTCTTTTAGAAAGAATATCATAATCAATTGTTCCCGTAATATACCTTTATATTTGTTGAGCAATCTAAGTGGTTCCCGCAATTTGCAGGCGTCAGATATAAAAGGTTTCCAACAGTGTATCTGTACATCATTTCATCTTCGAGATCTTTACTATTGTCTGAGCATAAATGTATATTAACTTCTATTAGTGTCGACATAAGCTTGCAATCTTGCATCCCATAATTCTATAGACCTTAAGAGTACTGATATTGACATAGAAAGAGCCCTTTATTAGTTTTTTTACTTCTAAATCTAGGCATTGATGTGATTCTCCAAATTCTTTCATATGAAAGCGAATTGGAATGCTAGCTCCGACCTTCTTTATTTCATGAGTATCATCTCCTATGATCATAGGATCATCTACATATACAATAAAAATTGAAAGCTATCCACCTCGAGCTTTAACAAACAAGCTAGAATAAGCTGGACCCATAATAAAACCATTAGTAAGCTGTATTTCGCGTATCATGCTCTTGGTATTGATCCAAACCATATAATTCCTTCTTTAACTTGTGCATGCATTATAGGTTAATTTGACTTTTGAAGCCTTTAAATTGTTCCATATAGATGTCTCCATCTAACTTATATGAAGAAAATCATGTTTCACATTTACTTGTCATTGCTTCCATGACTTAGTTTTCGCAAGTGCCATTAGGACTTGAACTGTTGGAATATTTTATCGGACTATAAGTCATTATTGACAGAAGTGTCAAGCTACATCAAAACAGTAAAGACAATCAACGTATAAACATGATTATATGTTCTTTTCATTTTATGCATTATACCGTTAAAGATACTCCAAATCTTTCTTATCCATAAAAATAAACCTAAAAGTTGATTTGTATCATGCCACCTTACAAGAAATCTCTTTTTACAAATTTTTCACCTACACTAAAATAAACATTTCATACATGCGTATGACGATGATAATATAATTTAAATAATAAATAATGTCAAAAGACACTTCTAATCTTGAACCGTTGTAGAAAGCAGAAGTCAATTCATTTAAAAAAAATCTTAAAAATTAGATGACACTTTTAGATTTAAAGTTGTATAAAACCTGGCCTAGTTCATTTTAAAAAATAGATGTCGTTTATATATATAAAGTGTCATCTACAACTTCAATAAGTAAATAATGATGCTTTTTTAAAAATATCACATAAAGTCCCGTTGTACAATAGACAACATCAGAGAAAGTCTTGTTGTACAGCAGACGACACCGCAGAAAGTCTCGTTGTACAATAGTCAACGCTTTTAACTAAAAAATGTCGTCTATCGTCTTTCCATGAATTGCTTTATGTAAACCAAATGGTGTTATGTCGGAAGAAGAAAAATTACATGCCAATTGAAACGCAGTGCTCCGAACTTGATATTTTTAAAGTGGTTTTTTTTAATATAATGTTTTCCGACTAGCCCTCCTTCTAGAAACCTTTCTTAAATGATCTAGTTTTCCCAAACTGACGTTTGAGATTGGCGTTGGATTAAGCCCACCGCCATTTCAAACTTGCTCTGGGTTGTGACTGGACTGATCGCTGACCAAGCAGCCCAATCAGCGCATATGTGTACAAGAGCCGGTTTAAAATGGCGGTTGAGTTTTATCCAGGCGGTTGGTGTTTATTTCCTGTACCGGTTTGAAACCGCGCTTGGATGTGAACTAGCCTCAATTTCAAACTGTGGTTCGACATGGGGCGCTCTCTAGGAAAATTTTACAATTGGAACCGCGGTAGTAAACAATGATTCTTTTCTAATCGTCGTTTGAAACGACGGTTGGACTTGATAACGAACTAGTTTCAAACAACGGCTCGAATTAGAGTAGTCTTTGAGCAATTTTTCTAATTGAACCACCGCATGAAACCAAGGTTTCCTCCTGCGCAGATTTTAAACGACCATTTAGCTAAACCAAGATCCAGTTTGAAATAGCGGTGGGCCAAAGAATTCATGTTTTGAAGTTTTTGTTATCTCGTTGGCTGCATATGGATGAGCTTCAATTTGTCTGCATTTGTTGACTCATTTCACAAACAATTGAACTTCAATTTGACTACCTTTGTTAACTCATTTCACAAACAATTGAGCTTCAATTCCGTTACATATGATTTGTCATGTTTAATTGAATAATGATTATAACATGCAAATGAGAAAGAAAATCTTTAAACCATAAGAAAATTATTTGAAATTAACATTCAAGTTTAAAATATTTCAGATAAGACTATAGTATGAAATCACTTTCTAGGTTTAGGAGGTGATTTCTGTCCTTGTGGTGTCCAATGGCTCATCGTCACCTTGGGGCGTTTCGACTGCCGCGATGCACGCTTATCATCATCAGATTCTATGTCTTACTCAGCTTCAAATGATGGTGGCGATAAATCTGTAATATTGAAAATAAATATATTAGTAATAATTATGTAACTATATTGAAAAATACATGAAGGGAATGGAATGAGTTTGGGGTCGATCCTGAACAAAGAAGCCTCTTTGACGCCTTCTAAATCGTCACGAAAATTGTGAAAAAGATTACGGACTATCTTCTTCACATACCAGCTAGGGATGGCAATTCAACCGTAACCGAACCGTAACCGAACCGGTCAACGTGGATAATAACCAAGTTGACCACGCCCGCGGTTAAAACCGTAACCGAACCGAAAAAAATTGGACGGGTAGGTTAAGGGTATGGTATTTGCCATACCCGACACGACCCGACCCGATTATTTAAATTAAGTAAGACATTTAATTATCACTACAAGAAAAATACATATAATTAATAGAGTAAAAATGACCAAAAACGAATTTGTCACATTTATTAGTATATGTGACAATTTGTTGTGACGATTCATGATTCGAACATTATAAGGTAGTAGCATATGTTCAACAACACTTTGCTTTTCACAGGTGGAATTCAGATCACTACAAAGCTATTTATGACAACTGGACTGACTCGATGGTGGAATCTGCAGTGGCAGAAACGTTCGCGGGGTGGTTTCGTCAATATGTTATCCATTAGGGCAGTGATCTATCACCTTCTTGGTTAAAAATAATTGCAGGGGGACCATATCCTAAAGCGCGACTATTTCAAAAATATGAGGTGAATGGTTATAAATTTCGCGTTGAAGAGCCTACCATTGACAACACTGTTAGAGACGGTAGTTGACTATCTGTTATAAGTAAAGATATGCATGGAAATGAAACCTTGTGGTATGGAAAGCTTGTTGCCATATACGAGCTCACTTATTCCAAGAAACCGTTGATGCAAGTCGTCCTGTTCAAAGGAAGGTGGTTTGATGGAAAATGGGGAATTAATTTGACAGACAACGGATTGACGCTTGTCAACAAGAAGCGCGTGTTTCCACCAACGTACCCCCCTTTTATTCTTTCCCAAAATGCATCTCAGGTATACTATGCCACTCTTCCCGGGTCAAAAAAAATTTCAAACAGAAAGGATATGTTGGTTGTATGCAAAATAAAGCCATGCGCGTACATTGAGAGTAATGAGCTTTTGGAGGCTTTTCAAGCTGAACCTGTAAATGCTGGACAACCAATTCCTTCATTTAACATTGATGACGAGGAGCTTATCGAGCTCGGAGATCCACATCACGCTTCTATGGTGTGCGAAGAGATGGTTGAGGATGATGTAGAAAATATAGGTGAAGATGATGAGGAGGATGACGGGGATGATGACGAGGATGATGATGAGGATGATGACGTGGATGATGACGGGGATGATGATGAGGATGTTCTGGAGGATGAAGATTAGTGACGATTACTTAGCAAATTAGTGGTTTGAACTTTTAGTATATTAAAATATTCTCTTATTTTTATTTATATTGTACCGACATCACATATCTTCATTTTTTATTATGAAATTCGTGCAAAACAGATATGTCAGGCAGTAGCCAGCAGCGGAGACGAGGGAGTGGATCTCAATTATCGAGGCGAGACCAGAGCCCTCCGACGCAACAGCAGACGCCTCAACTTACGGGGTTTGCTCCTTATGGATACGCCCCGATGCCTCCTACGACTGTATACCCTATCAGATCTCAGACACAACCAACCAGAGAGGAGTTCTACAGGCCGATTCTCAGTGATCATCACCATAATGCTTTTGCCATGCAGGCGGCCACGCCTCAGCAGATGCCTTACATGCCCTTGCCTTATAACATACCGCCTCCCACTACTCTCGGACAGCTTACCCCCCAGGGATCATGGCCCATGATGGGTTCAGAGTTCATCCATCCATTTCTGATGCGTGGCGCATCATCTCGACATGGTCCGTCATCGACCGGATCTCGTGAGCCAGGTAGCAGTTCAGGCACACATGAAGCAGCAGCAGACCGTCCTGCTGTTGGAGATGATGATGAGCATGACGATGACGTTAACGCACCATCCGTACTCCATCCACAACCACCGCTGCATCCACCACCGCAGTATCAGCGGGACCAACCAGAACCTAATTATTCGCAGGAGCAGTGGAATACTTTCATTCCGGGTCAGAGGTTACCATGTGGGAGAATATTTATCAAACCATGTCATCCAAAACAGTATGTGATTGATGTGATTAATATTTTGTAAATACTTACAATTCAAATTTATATGTACTTTTAAACTAACATAACATTCTGTATGCAGGTTTAAGCCCGAGGGCATCTCACACATTATTCGACAAGATATTTTGAGGACAAATTGGAAGGGGCCGTACTATACATATAGTGACGCTCCTAAACAAGATAGGGACGAGTGGTTTGCACAGTTTAAGGTAAAACTCAATACAAACATGTTATGTTATATTGATTAAATATCTCCAAAATTATATATATGTAATTGTTTAAGGTAATTGTTTAATTTGCTACTGCAGCGTATGTTTGCATGGCATCCAATTGACGAAACAAAGGCTAAGAAACATTATAAATCGAAGATCTAGAAAGTCATCAATGGTGCATTCTCAAAATGCAGGAAGGGAAAGAATGAAGTTGATGAGTACACTATGCCTGAGTTTGTGCAACCAGAGCACGTCCCACTCATCCTCCAAAAGCAGAGAGATGACGCCAAACTTGCTAAACAGAGAGCCACTGGGAAAGAAAGTGCTAGAGGAAAGAATAAGGCGCTTTACATTCATCATCATGGGTCTGAGCCTTCGTTTAAGGCTTACACGAAACTTGTAACTATGACATAATCTCTCTGAGTAGATTTTTTTTAAACTTGTTCATTTTCAACATAAACTATATGCTAACATTGTAACATAGTCTTCAAATTAATGAGTAGGAGTCTAAGCGTGGAGAAACCATCCCTCCCACTGAATTTTACATTGCCACTCAAACAAGCAACAAGACCGGAATTATTGATCCACATGCATTGCAATTCTCCGTGAGTAATATAAACCACTAATAATATTATTTTAAGCAATTCCGTGTGATCGACATTAATTTCATTGCTTATCATTTTTTGACAATAATGTAGGAATCTATGGAAGTAGCCTTGCAGGCCCGCATAGCTGTAGATCCAATCTTCGCATCTCTTCCTCGTGCACAGCAAGAGCTACTATTGTGGCCCACTGTTCAAAGAAACTCTGGTGACAGTGGCAGTGAATATAGAGGCCTTGGTAGTCAAGTGGAATTCTACCAGTCCGAGTTTAGCAGCTCTAGTACAGGTCGCTCATCAGTCTGCCGAGGGCGCGGGACTGATGATGAGTTTAGCCAACAGCTCGAGCTACTTAAGACACAAGTTCGCGCACAGGCTGAGGAGTCAAGGCGCATAAATGAGCAATTGGAACGCACAAATGAGGAGGCGAGGCGTGCACATGAGGAGTCGATGCGCACTCAACAACAAATTTTATCCTTACTCTCCGGTAGTTCCGGTAGCATGAGGCCACCCTATGTAGGACCGTCTCATCCGTCAGGTGTGGATGACACTGATGATGGTCCTGGACCTTTTGACTTTGCTGATTAGTTCATCCATTTCCCTACCTGCATTTATGTGACTTTTATGTGTTTTCATGTTTAAAATATTATGCCACTTTTCATAAGTACTTTGAAAAATAAATTTATTGTCATAATCTAAATGTGAATATCATATTATAATAGTATAATTGGTAATAATACAATTAATGATATCTCAAATGTTGAGAAATAACTAAAGTCAATAAGTCTTAATATCAAATTTTAATTACACTAAAATATATTTTTAATTTAAATATGCTACATGATTCCTTTTTATATATAAACTTATAAATATTTTTAAGATATTAAAATTTAAATGATACATCAAAATTATATACTTCAAATCTAAATTAAAATATAATATTATATTTAATAAATAATTTACTCTTTTCTAAATTCTAAAGCTAAATAAAATTAACCAATATTATACCCATTAAATAATTCTTATTACATCTCATTAAACACTCTTAAAAAACCGTAAATAGGTTGGAAATAGGTTCGGAAATGATCCTCAAAATTTGTCTCGAAATAAAAATGCAATGATCCACAAATGGTGCGAAAAATGATCCACAAGAGATCCTCAAAAAAAAGTAGTCCGAAAATGCTCCTCTACCGATCTTCTAATTTATGATTTTTAAATTCCACCCCATTAGATCCGAAATAAGTGCGAAAAAACTGCGGGAAGAAGTCCGAAAAAAAAAAATTCGGACTGCTTTCCGGACAGTTTTCGTGTTTCTTTTGTAGTCCGAAAAAATAATTTTTCAGATTCGTTTCGGACATGTTACGGAAATTATATGGTCCGCTAAAAAACAAAATTTTGATAGTGAAACTTGTATCTTCCCCAACATTAGATTTCATAATCACACTTTCAGAGTGGTCGTAGCAGCCTCGAGCTTTCATGAACTCAGTATCCATGTAAGCAAGCTGGAGACAGCTCTATACAAATGCTATAGAATGTCAGTAGACTTCACCAACATCTTGATCTACTCATCAACGTGCTCTTCTGGCAGATCAGGATTCATGCTCAAAACAAAACAAGAAAAACACTCAACTCCTCTAAATATTCTAAAGTGTAATTCTTCTTTGCCATATAGCATACACCATTATACTGCAATGGGCAGCATGCAACAAATCAAGTTATAATTTTCCTCCATGGCTGCATGCTCATCCCCATCTCAATGCTAATGTCATTCAGCTTAATTAGAATCAACAAGCAGGTGAGGAAGCATTCATGATGATCATCATGGCAGTAAGTGTTCGCTGTCTTCTTAAAACATATTTAATTAACTTCTTAATTGTTTTATTTTGGAACAAAATATTTTCATTGAACCAAAAAGGCCCCTAACGAGGAGATAGCCAACCAACAAAACAGAAACAGTCCAAACCCAAAAAAAAAAACAAACAAACCCAAAGCAACTGCGCCGAAATGGCAGACAAACCAAAAGAAGACCAAGATCAAGAGGCTCGACGCAGCGAGCATTAACAAATCTGCAGCCTACAAACTAGATCTACGCTCGACTTAGAAATCTAAGCTCATCATAGCGAGCAATAGCAAACAAATGAAGTCAAAGGGACAGCAAGCAGCTACTGAATAAGGCAAAGGTGGAGACTTAGGACAGGATGATGAGTACGTTACAACACGAACAAAAAAAGCCAGTAATAGTTGTTTAACTGCACCTTCCATATCTTCAAAACTCATGAAGATGAATGGTTGCTTGTATATCGAAGCTACGATCGAGCATCTTTCCAACTGGAAAAGATAAAAGAATTTACAAAAGGGGGCACAATGCAAGAAAGAAAAATATATATCCCGGGAATATTTTGTTTTGACTTGATCAGGTAGACGAGATGTATCGATAAAAGAAATATGCAAACGTCTCCTTCAAGAGAATATCAGCCAGCTACACAACATCAATCCAAAACTTGTAAAAAGGACGATCCAAAATAAAGGCCCATGCAACTCACTAACCTTTTCCACAAGAATAATGAAGTGAATATATAAAGGCGTGTGCTGAAATATCTAGGGGCAAAAATTGTAAGTAAAATGACAGTTACTATCTGTGTAAGATTCTTCTTTTCAAATTTCTTATGAGTTAAGGTAGTACAAATTTACATATATTGCAGTACTATGATCACACACAGGCCTGTCTATCAAGTATCAAATAATACATATATATTGAGAAGGAATATTTGGAACATGAACCATACTGATATGGCCGAGTGATTTTGTTTGCCCTTTATATTTAATATATATATATATATATTACACTTTTTTCTTTAGCAATCACGAAGCATTGATGTGAGTAAATACAAATATTCTTTCACCTTTTACTATTAAAGAATAATGTGTGCTTATTGCGCATGCACTATTTTTTGGAGGGGTTATACCATGCGGTTTAAACTCCATAAAAAATTAAAACTTTTCTCTTTAGTTGCCACAGAATAATTTTCATTTATATCTCACCTCTCCCTACTAAATCAAACTGAGATAAGTTTCGTATTGCTGCTTTTGATGATAATAAATTAACAATAGTTCATTTTTTATGGAAAAACACCATTATAAATGAGATTAGTTATGTAAATTTAGATGAAGCGTCTTACTACATGTTAATATATAGGTCAGAACTAGTTCCTGGTATGGTTTACACATTTAAGTAAATGTCTGTTATAATTGAATGTGTCCATTACAATAGTATTGAATACGCACATCGGTTACACATCTGAGACATTATTATACACTACCAGATTTTAAATTTTTTGCGGATCATATTTTCACTGTAAAAGATCCGAAAAAGACCCGAAAAAGTATATTTTTCGGGCCTAAATTTCACACACGAAAACTGTCCTCAAATAAGCCCGAAAAATAAATTTTCGGTTTTGTTATCGGATTCTTTTCGGGTCTCCGGGGACGGGATTAAAATACCATAAAATAGACTTGTTTCGGACAACATTTTTCGGACCATTTGAGGAGATATAGGGGACCAGATTTTGAGGGTCCTTTGAGGATCCTTTGAGGGTCATTTTTTCAGATTTGGAAAATGATCCGAAAACAAACCGAGATAAATAAAAATTATTTATTAGCAAAACCAATACTGACCAAAAAAGAACCGAAAATGGTCCAAAAACAAACCGAGATAAATAAAAATTATTTATTAGCAAAACCAATACTAACCGGAGAAGAACCGAAAATGGTCCGAAATTTGTGATCAGATCCGAAAATAACCCTAAAAAAACCCGAAGTGTTTCCCCCGACGTTAGCCCACACCCAGTCCGAAAATAAAAAACATAAAAATTCCCGACACCGGTCCGAAAATATTTCTGTAATGATCCGAAAAATTTCGTCAACCCGTTACACATCCTAAGAGCATTTGAAAAACGTCCGAAATTTTGTTTCGGGCCATTTCCTACCCGATAATACTAATCCGCAAAACTTTTAGAATCTGATAGTGATAACTGATGTATCAACAAGTTACACCCTTGCGCTCCTATTTGATTATAATTTCAAATGGTTCTTAGCTAACTCCTATAACCAAAGAAAATTAAGTTCATTGGCCCACCACCTATGTTTTAAATGACAGTAGGCAATAATCGAATTATTTTAGACATTTCAGCAGAAAATAATATAGAAATTGAGGAGCTAGCATCTACAGTGATACTGCATTGGGTTCAATTATTAGGAGTCCCCATACAAAGAAGGAATAATGCCTGAGAGAATGATATGAAATCTTGGAACCTAGAATGAAATTAAATGCGTACATTATATGAACCATATGGGTAATAACATCACCTCGATCACCACCATCAAGTATTCTCATTGCCCACTACCAACAGCATATTAAAATTTGGGGCTTGTGTACTTTGTAAAGTTGTGTAGTTAGTATTCATTTTGCAGTTTTGGTGTGTCAATTCAACAAATTCGGTTAATT
>NQLW01000083.1:178714-189481 GCA_002312845.1 Kalanchoe fedtschenkoi
CACTTTCAGAGTGGTCGTAGCAGCCTCGAGCTTTCATGAACTCAGTATCCATGCAAGCAAGCAGCTGGAGACAGCTCTATGCAAATGCTATAGAATGTCAGTACACTTCACCAACATCTTGATAGTGATCTACTCATCAACGTGCTCTTCTGGCAGATCAGGATTCATGCTCACAACAAAACAAAAAAACACTCAACTCCTCTAAATATTCTAAAGTGTAATTCTTCTTCGCCATACACCATAATACTGCAATGGGCAGCATGCAACCAATCATATAGTAAGTTGGTTTGCCACTCAAAATTAATTGACCATGAGTGAGAGAGTTCAACTATACTTAGAGATTAGTGTTTGAGCTCAATGGGTGATATGAGATACAATCCCTTTATATGCACCAACAAATCAAGTTATAATTTTCCTCCATGGCTGCATGCTCATCCCCAATCTGAATGCTAATGTCATTCAGCTTAGAAGCAACAAGCAGGTGAGGAAGCATTCATGATTTTATCAGTCACATGATGATCATCATGGCAATTAAGTGTTCGCTGTCTTCTTAAAACATATTTAATTAACTTCTTAATTGTTTTATTTTGGAACAAAATATTTTCATTGAACCAAAAAGGCCCCTAACGAGGAGATAGCCAACCAACAAAACAGAAACAGTCCAAACCCCCCCAAAAAAAAGCAACTGCCCCGAAATGGCAGACAAACCAAAAGAAGACCAAGATCAAGAGGCTCACGCAGCAGCATTAATAATTAATCTGCAACCCACGAACTAGATCTACTCTCGACTTAATAATCTAAGCTCATCATAGCGAGCAATAGCAACATCTTGATAGTGATCTACTCATCAACGTGCTCTTCTGGCAGATCAGGATTCATGCTCAAAACAAAACAAAAAAACACTCAACTCCTCTAAATATTCTAAAGTGTAATTCTTCTTCGCCATATAGCATACACCATTACACTGCAATGGGCAGCATGCAACAAATCAAGTTATAATTTTCCTCCATGGCTGCATGCTCATCCCCATCTCAATGCTAATGTCATTCAGCTTAGAAGCAACAAGCAGGTGAGGAGGCATTCATGATT
This sequence comes from Kalanchoe fedtschenkoi, assembly GCA_002312845.1. Lineage (NCBI taxonomy): Eukaryota > Viridiplantae > Streptophyta > Magnoliopsida > Saxifragales > Crassulaceae > Kalanchoe > Kalanchoe fedtschenkoi. Next base: position 179,804 of record NQLW01000083.1, read on the forward strand.
TGATCAGTCACATGATGATCATCATGGCAATTAAGTGTTCGCTATCCTCTTAAAACATATTTAATTAACTTCTTAATTGTTTTATTTTGGAACAAAATATTTTCATTGAACCAAAAAGGCCCCTAACGAGGAGATAGCCAACCAACAAAACAGAAACAGTCCAAACCCCCAAAAAAAAACCAAAAGCAACTGCGCCGAAATGGCAGACAAACCAAAAGAAGACCAAGATCAAGAGGCTCACGCAGCGGCATTAATAAATCTACAGCCCAAGAACTAGATCTACTCTCGACTTAGCAATCTAAGCTCATCATAGCGAGCAATAGCAAACAAATGAAGTCAAAGGGACAGCAAGCAGCAACTGAATAAGGCAAAGGTGGAGACTTAGCACAGGCTGAGCAGATACTGAACTACAGGATTTTATTAGCACCTATGAAGGATTGCATCCAAGAGTCAATCCTGAACTTGGGCGTCTCCGTGAGTGCCCAAATCTTTCTCCTCGGGTAAGAAATAACAAGCCTGACAGAAGCTCTCCAGTCCGAAGGCCTGGCTTTGAATATGAGATTATTTCTGTAACTCCATGCGAAATCAACAACAGTACATAATGCAGAGAAAAATATTGATTTGTGATATGTGTATTGTTGACTCTATACATATAAATGTCAATGAGCGTTTTAAGAGTCAGTATGTTGCAGTCAAATAAAATTAATGCATACCGAGCCGAACCAACATGAGTAAAAGACTTGCTAGGCGCTAGTAATCTAATTAATATTTATTCATTTATATTCTATGCGAACAAAGTAAGCGGTGAAAACTAATTAATTAACTATTGAATAAAACTGAAACCCATGACACAGAGATAGAATCGAACAGAAAAGATAAGCATTCTAGGACTTTCGAAATAATGCAATTTCAATAATTCGACATAATCACTCAATAATTTACTACGAGTCCAACTTTTGGATATTCCTACGATAGACAAAACAGGTCTACAATAGACAAAAGAGGTCTGAAAGGATAAACTTTGGAAAGAAATATTATCATCAAAAGAGATCTGGAAGGATAAATTTTCGAATGAGCCAAATCTGCGTTTAACACGTTTCAGCACAATCTCGGTCGTGCTGGATCCTCACATCTTTTAGGAATTATATTTCGACACCCGGGGTTTGCCCTTTTGACTGATTTGCCCCTGAAATTGACTTTTATTTATATTTTTTGTTATTTTTCTCTTTCGAAACCATTTTTCTTCATATTTAATCTACAATAGACAAAATCAACTATAAATCATTTATAATCACTCTGAAACAACTTAAATATCATAACTATAGGTACATAAAATTGCATAAATTATTACCCTATAAATTTGCAACTCTTGATGGGTATCGAAATCTTCTGATCCAATTGACTGTATCTTCCCAGAAGACAGTAGTTCAAGTAATGTCAATCCAGGTCCAAAGGGTAGTCCAAATATTAGAGAAGAAATTATAAGGATTAAACAAATGGTCTTGGTCCTCCAATTCATCTTCATACAGAGGGCATATGTTAGAGTGAAAATGTGAGATTGGAATCTGAAGAAAAGGAAGTAAAAAAAAATATAACACAGGAACCAGCTCTAATGGCCGAAAATCTCACTGAGGGATAAAATTTTCCGATGCCCTCGCAGGCTTACAGCAATCCCCTTAAATAAAAAAGTACCTCAACCCAAAATAGTCAACAAAATAATTCTTGCCTAACAAATCAGCAGTGAATAATGCCTCTAACATCAATATCTAATTTTGGCAACTAAATGATCATAATCAATAAAATAATTAACACTCCTAATTTTCGTTCCCTAAAAATTCTTGCTCTTCTCCTGTACATATGAAGCGGGCGATTCTGGTCCCTCTCTTCCTCCTGAATGTTATTTGTTATCATATCCCTAACATTGCCTCCCCCAAGAAAATGAGCCTTGTCCCTTAGGCTGTTAGTGGGAAATTGCTTAATGAAATCATCACGATCGAACCAGATGCTATCCTCGAAAGGGCGCCCTTACCATTGAACGAGAACCTGGTTGACGATCTTATCGCCATGAGTAATTTTACGGGTTGCGCTAACGATAACGGGCACATATAGTGTGTCCCCTTTAGCAGATAACTCTGTGGGTAACGATGCTTCGACAGGGTGGTCACCCACCATTTTCTTCAATTGGAAGACATGGAAAATGGGGTGGACATGGCTTTGTGCTGGAAGTTGCAGGCGGTAGGCGACAACTCCGATTTTCTTCAACATCAAGAATGGGCCAAAATAACGGATGGACAACTTAGGATGGACTCGATGGGCAACTGATAGCTGGCGATGCAGCCGTAGCTTCAAGAAAACTTTATCACCTTCAAAAAAAGTAACGTCTCGGTGGTGGGCATTGGCATGGCGCATCATGCGCTGTTGGACACGACGCAGGTGGAACCTTAATTACTGTAAAATTTCATCCTGATCCAATAAGTGTGAAGACAAGACTTCCACCCAGCATTCACTCGAAAGGAGCTGGACCACGGCTAGTGGGGGGCGGCCATACACCACTTGAAATGGGATAGTCCATCCGAAGATTGATAGGAGGAGTTATACCAAAGTTCAGCCCATCCAATCCATTTAGCCCAGCAACATGGTTGTTCAGAGACAAAGCAACGCAAGTATGTTTCCACACAATAGTTAAGGACTTCAGTCTGGCCATCTGTTTGGGGGTGATAAGCAAAACTCATCTTAATTTGATCCCCTGAAGTTTGAAGAGTTCCTGCCAAAAAATCATGAACACTGGATCTCTATCACTGATAATAAAGCAAGAAGTGTCATGGAGTCGAACCACTTCTCGAGTAAAAAGTTCAGCCAAGAGCAAGCATTATAGGGATGCTTCAAGGGTAAAAAGTAACCATATTTTGATAAGCGATTGACCACCACTAATATACAATCAAAACCATGGGATTTGGTAGCTGAGTAAGAAAATTCATCGCAAGGTTTACCCAAATTAAGTCACGAATGGAATTGAGCTGGAGCAAACCTGTAGGGGAGGCGACTCATATTTAACTCATTGATAGACCAAACAGCTTGCAACATAGTTTTTAACAGAGCGCATCATATTTCGTCAATAGAGGGAGGCAGCCAATAGTCGATAGGTGCGAAAAGCCCCCGAATGACCCCTTGACGGGGTGGAGTAAAACTCGTCTAGAACCATTATAACCCAGCAGAAAGCTTCAGAAATGACCAACCGACTACGATAAAACAAGCGTCCACCCAAAAGAGTGTAAGGGGATCGAGAGTGAGGATCCTATTGCAAATCACTGATGATGTCCTCAAAATAAGGATCCTGGTTCTTCAGCTTGGATGGCCTCCGCGTCAAGCCAGAAAGGCAAAATCACGGCCATGAGGGCCCCATCCTCCTCTTGACGGGAGAGAGCATCAGCAGTGGCGTTGGTGGCGCCCAGCTTGTACTCCACGGAAAAATCATAGCCAAAGAATTTGGCTACCTAGAGTTGCTGAGCTAGGGTGGCAATTTTCTGCTTGAGAAGATGCTGAAGACTATGATGGTCAGTGCACATCAAGAAATGACTCCCGCAGAGGTATGGCCGCCATTGTTGAGTAGCGAGAACAAGAGCCATTAGTTCTTCTCATAAGTAGACTTGGCCCAAACACGTTCAGAGATAGCTTTACTGAAATACGCTATGGGTTGAACTCCTTGCATTAGCACGACATTAAATTCGGGCCCTAAGGCATCACACTCCATAACAAATATTTTATTAAAATCAGGCATGATAGGAATAGGAGCAGTTACCAAAGTGCGTTGTAGGGTGGCAAATGCCGCATCAGCTTTCGGAGTCCAAGTAAAAGACGCAACTGAATCCTTCTTTAATAAAACAGTAAGGGGTTGGGCCACCTTGTTGTAGTCCCGTATAAAACGTCGATAATAACTGGTCACTCCCAAGAATCCGAGAACCACACGAGGGGATTTAGAACGTGGCAAACATAAAACTGCAGCAATTTTCTCAAGATCCATTACCACACCTGCCTTCAAAATAACATGGCCCAGATAATTTATTTGGCATTGGCCAAATGAACAATTTTTGAGATTGGACATAAAGTGATGCAGCGCCAAATTTCTCAAAAAATGGGGCAAATGATCCTGCCATGTACTACTATACACTAAAATGTCATAAAAAACCAAGACGAACTTACGCAAATGAGTCCGAAAAATATTGTTCATGGTGGCTTGGAATGTAGTTGGGCCATTAGTGAGGCTAAAAGGCATGACTAAGAACTCTAATGGTCATCATGAGTGTGAAATGCTGTTTTGGGAATATCCGCCAGAGAGACCCGAATTTGGTGATAACGGGAGCAAAGGTCCAATTTGAAGAAATAAGAAGCACCCTGAAGTTCATCCAAGAGTTGGTGTATCACAGGAATGAGATATTTATCTGTAATAGTAGCGTGGCTAAGCTCCCGATTGTCCACACAAAAATGACAACTACCATCTTTCTTGCGCACCAATAGAACCGGGCTAGAGAATGGACTGGAACTCAGTTGAATGATGTCGGTGGTGAGCATTTCAGCACTAATCATTCAATCTCATCCTTTTGAATTGCCCATCACGGTTTGGGCGATTCAAAATCGCCTTCACACCGGGTTGGAGTTGAATACTTTGATCATAGGCCTAAGGAGGTGGTAGGCCGACAGGATCCCCAAATACAATTTGAAACCTGTATAAAACAAAGGTTAAATCAACTTGCTATTGAAAAGAAAGAGCATGTTCGGCATGCGCCTCATGGGTGGACGAAGCCATATGCCAAAGCCAAGCACAAAAGGCCACCTCAAGAGTCTTCAATAATGATTTAAGAGTCATTGGAGTTCGAGCAAGTGATACATCCCCTTCCAAGGTTTAAACACCACTCTGCCTATCAAAAGACATTGTGAGGATCGACCAATTAATCTTAACATCATCCAATGTTAGAAGCCAAACCCCACCCAAAAGAACGTCAACCCCACCGAGGCCAAAAACATCAAAATTAACGGTAAGCTGATAAGAACCCGACATTAGAGTGGGATCGGAACATTTGCCGTAAGTAGGGGGAGCACCTCCCATCCCCCAAGTAGACATGGAAATCAGTAGCGATATCAAGAGAGAGCCGCAAAAATAAAGTTGCGGCTAGCCCTACTATCCACTATCACCACAATGGTGGTGTCATAGAGAACTCCCTACATCTTTATAGTACGGGGACTTGAGATGCCACCAAAAAAAAATAGTGCAAGTTCAAGATAATGAAGCTGACCCTCCGCCATAGTACCTCCCGGTGAAGTAACCTCATCAAGTTCCAAGGCTTTAAAATCTTCTAAACCGATATCTTCATCTTCTGCTCCAACAATGACCCTTAGCTCCTTGTTAGGACACTCATGGAGAGGAGAACAAGGTTGTTTGCACCGAAAACATAGACCCTTACTACGAAGGTCCTGAAATTCTTGGTTAGAGAGTCTCCGTATGGGTCTGGATATGGGGCCTGCTAAGGGGCCATCACTGATGGCAGCAAGTGGAAGACGTTACTGGGACCTAGAGGGTTTGGCAGCCGGTGGGTGGTGGTGTGGATTAGGACGCATTGAAGCATCACCACGTGGTGCCCTACTGTCCTCAGGAATAAGAAACGGAGCACGGGCAGAGAGGATCGAGATATACCGACTGCTGGGAGCATGTGGCTGCTGGCAATGTCGGTCGGGCAAGCGCAATTCAACCTTAATAAAAATAGTCAATTCCATTGCATGTGTCAGGTTGCTGGGGTGATGCACATGTAGGGGGTGCAGATATCCTCGTGTAAGCCATGCATAAAATAACCCAATTAATCGGCATCCGAGAGACCCAAAACCTGAGTGACCAATTCAACAAACTCATTATTAAATTCATCAACTGAACCAATTTGGCTTACCGCCGAGAGGCGTTCAAACTCATTTGCCATGTGACGGGAGTTGTATCGTTTGGTGAGTTCGATAGCGAGGCGGTCCAAGACATGTCCAGTTGGGATTGGCGAAGCCAGCGGAGCCAGTGCAAGGCATAGCCATCCAGACAAATGAGGGCCAATGGGAATTTTTGGTGATCTGGAGTGAGTTGTAGTTCAAAGTACTACTCGGCCCTTGCGATCCAGCCCAGAGGATCGGTTCCATTGAAAAGGGGCAGTTCAAGATTACGAGGTGCCACATTGAAGCTGTCAGAATTTACCTTCAGAAGATTCGTGGGAAATGGGGAAGCAGAACGCATGAAGTTGGAGTCTCCGAAAGCATGGGAGGCGATGGGAGGTGGCGTTCAGCGAGAGGAGCCATTGCTTTGGCCACAACCGTCGCATGAAGGTCACGGATCATAGCTTTGATTTCAGCCAAACTAGCGTCGTGGCCATCCAAGCGAGATGACATCATCGACACCATCTTCTCTAACTCTTCAATGAGATTCTACCATCGAACGGGTTGTGGGCATCGAACGGCAGGCGGACCAAATTGTTAGAGTAAAGAGGTGAGATTGAAATCTGTAGAAAAGGAAGTAAAATGAGAACACAATAAGGCAACAAGCTCCTGTGTTCAAAACCAACTCTAATGGCCGAAACCTCACTGAGGGATAATTTCTCGATGCCCTCGCTGGCTTACAGCAATCCCCTTATATAAGAAAAGACCCCAACCCAAAATAGTCAACGGAATAATTCTTGCCCAACAAATCAGCAGTGAACAATGCATCTAACGTTAATATCTAATTTTGACAACTAAATGATCACAATCAATAAAATAATTAACACTCCCCTAATTTGTGTTCCCTGAAATTCTCATGCCTGTTATTTGTTGTCATATCTGTAATAGCATATTATACAATCTAATTGAGAAAATGCTGATCAGTAGTTAAAGTCTTGTTGTAGACGAGCACCTTTTTTAAAACCATCCATGTGCAGATCTGCTGCTATAGTAGGCGTAGTTAGTCCAGACCAAGTTCCTCCAAGGAACCATATCTCTCGGAGTATCAAGAATCCTTCTTGTGTCTCTAATGAAGAAAGGTCTGCCATTGCCAATTCTCCTGATGAAATTTCTGTCGGCACATATGAGAGCATCCGTTCTCATGGACAAAATTTTCCTGAACAGCTAAGGATGACTGGGCGTCTGGGCCTCTGCATGACCTCCCAATTATCTCTGATAGGATAAATATAGCTTGAAAACTATATTTAGTCGAAAGAGACCTCCCATTTGAAATGAAACACCCAAAATTCGTCAGAAATAATAATTTTTTTATGTAAAGATCAAATAACCCTAGACCTCATACACTTTAGGAGCACGAATGTCTTTCCAGTTTACAAGAGTTCGGTTGGTGGAAGATGAGCCACTCAAACAATAACTTGTTTAAACTGAGTTAACTTTTTAACCATCAAAGACACACCTCTAGCCTCTTAGCACTGAATCCTCTCAATCAACTCACTAATCAGCCAAATATCTGGCTAGAAAATGACCTAAACTCATGCCTAGAGGTATCATCAAACCTTATCTTTACAGCCATTGGAATACAACAAGTAAACAACTTGGATTTAGAGTCATTGGCTCACAACCCGGCCTGAGCATCTAGCAAGACAAAGAACTGTGCAAAGCTTAAACTGATTTCTCGTTAGCTTTGGAGAGCAACATAAAGTCAGTAGTGAAAAATAAATGAGAGATGTTAACTTTCTTACACTTGGGGTGGAAGTCTATCATCTTCTTCTGGAACTGCATCTTTAAAAATCTGTAAAAAATCTCCATAAAAATGGCAAAGAGAAAAGGAGATAAAGGATTTCCTTTACACAAGCCCCTCCCACTTTTGAAGAAACCTTTAAGCTAGAAATATAGGTTATCCGAAAATAAAAATTTTGGAGGAACCCAAGTACCTCATATTAGACAAGATGAAGCTCCAATTTATGGTGTCAAATACCTTGCCTAGATCATCAACCTTTAAGCAACAACAACTGCTCATATTTTTTCACATCATATCCATCAAGAATTACATGGGCAAGAGCAATATTATATTATGCTCCACAAGCCTTGATGAACGAAAGCCGGCGTGCGCCTCATCAATGATATGAGGCAGAGTCGACTTCAAACGCTTAGCCAGAGTCTTGACATTGATGCAGATGGAATCATTTTCTACAGAGAGTAGCAGGGTTAGGCATGCCACGAGCATGTCGCGCGCACAGTTGCTTTTTATGGGTAGTACTTGCCACGCTCTCGGCTACATGACTATTGGAATTTTGCATGTCTTTTCAGTTATCGCCCCCACCTCGTCCTATTTTTCTTTCTCTGTAGCTCCTAAGGAGCCTTCTTAGGCCAAATGAGCGTATTTTTTAAATCCCTCATTTTTGTAAGCATATTAATATGATAAACCTTTATGAAAAAAATTGTGGCATTGAGCTTGTAAACTATGTTGATGCAGGAAATTGGCTGATAATAGGAAGGAGAAGCAGCTTCAGAAAACTTAGGAATTGGGGCTATGCAAGCTGCATTACAACTGAGTTGAAATCTTGGACACTGGAAGAAATTTTTGATGCCTCTACAAAAATCTTCTTTGAATAAAGCCCAAATGTGATTAAGAATTTCCGCCGTCAAGTCGTCTGTCCCTGGAGCTTAGGGACTGGCTCTGCTCTTAATTACTATGTGAAAATAATGAGTTGGTTGAAGTCTCCTTTGTCAGAGTCATTTTTGGGTGGACATAGTCCATCACATGTCAATAAATACCGTCAATCACAAGTTATCACGTGTCGCGTTGAAAAGTCAAAAAATTCAAAATCAATAGTTAATCGTCACGTGTCACTTTAACTTTTCAACGCGGCACATGTCACCTTGTGATTGACGGTGTCCATGGACATGTGGTGAATTATGTCCACCCAAAAATGACTCCCTTTGTCTTTCCAGTTTAGCTTAGCCCTTTGCACGAGAAGAAGGCGACGGCACGAAAAAAAGTATCTTCACATCTGCAATTGTCCTACTCTCGTCTTCTTACAGCTACGAATTGCAAGGATCCGAATCCAGAAGCCTCTAGATGCTTGCTTGAGAAGCCCTGGATTTGTCAATTCTTTTGTCTAGCCAAAAGATAGACACATGTATTTGCTTTTTACTAAAAAGTTTTTATCACAAGTTTGTAGGATTTTATTCTCAATAGCTTGTTCTTGAAAATTGAAACAAGAAAAGTATTTCCAGGCTTCACGCAAATCTGAGTTCAAACTCTCTTCCTTGCAATCAGAGGAGGATGACTTTTAGGCTATGTTTGGTTTGAGAGAAATTAGAGAGAAAGAAAAATATGATGGAAAATGAATTCCTCCTGAAATTCATCTAATTTTTATTTTGTTTGATTTGGAGTGGAAAATTTTGTAGAAAGTACAAAATATTCTTTAAATTAAACAAATTTTCCTTAAAATTTCTCATCTAACTTTCCATTTAGTTTTTCATTCCCAATTTTTCCTAAATCAAACAAAGAATTCTTTCTCATTTTCCCTCAGAATTTTTTTCCTCAAATTTTTTCTAAACCAAACACAGAGATTTATCAAGACTGATCATCAAAGGGTAATGATTCGAGATACCTTGATCAAGAAAAGAACAATTCCGATACAGAATTAAAGGCATTCATCAAGTCTAGCTCATACTATCCTTGCTCGTCTTTGCATATTGGATCAA
>NQLW01000083.1:197798-214328 GCA_002312845.1 Kalanchoe fedtschenkoi
TCTAATTGTGTTACCTATTGGTCGCCACTCCTTAGATGAATATGGACCTATCATTAGCAGACGGCCATCTTTGTAACATGGGGAGAATGATTGAGGAAATGGAGAGTAAGCTGAGGAACTCCCTGGACCAGGTCTGCCCAGCTCAAACATTCCCTTGAATATGTTCATAATATAATTTTCATTGTGTTTCAGCTACTGGATGGAAACTATTTGTACATCATTTCCATGGTTAAGAAATTTCACTAGATGAGACAACATTGAATCTCTGAAATTGGGTATTTGTTTCACCTCTTTTATTGAAATCCGGCTTTGGACAGGTTTATTTTGGGAAGACTAAAGAAATGGTATGCACTCTTCGACCTCCATCTGAGGTGATTTTGAAACTCCCAGACTTCTGAGGTGATTTTGAAAACACCTGAAGTGATTTGGAAACTCCAGAGGGGCCAAGCACATGAGACTATTCTTCGTTTTACTTTCTGAATTAGACAACTTGAATCCGGAGCAGAGTCATGCGTATTTACATCAGCAAATGGATTGGATTTTGTGTCAATAGTTTAAATAGATCATTCTCATTTGCATCTCAAAACAACTGACTGAACAGCTGAACTCAGAGGCCAGTGAATTAATATGCAGTAGTTTTGGTTCCTGTAGATTATACACAAGCTAAACATGTAGCCACGGGTTTTCAGATAACTTTCACGCACTCACAAAACCTATAAAAATTCACTAGTTGGTCTATTGAGAACACAGCAACATCCATGATAAATGAATGAACAATCACAAGGCCAATCTGAAACCTGACCTGAGCAAGCCCTTGCTTACAGTCTCAGCTTTTGGACTTCTTAAGAGGACATTTCTTGGGAGTCTACTTATTGATTATTGGTTTGAAGCTTATGAACTCCCAAATATAGTTACTGAAGGATCAACATTCCTCACAATTCCTAAAGAAATGAAATGTCAGAGTGGTACTTAATTATACAGTTAATATTCAACTGGGGACTTGATCATAATCACTTGCCTACTGTATGCCCTTGGCATTTGTCTAATATGCATCTGATCATGCTCTCAGGCAGCATCATAGCATTGTTGGAGACCGACTCCAAGATCTGATTCTCCTCCATTTTAGTCACTTTATTGAGATCAAACCCTCTGAAAACGTCCCTAGAAAAGAACTAACACTGAAAATCATTAAAAAGGTGATACATGTTATGTCGGCATTGTAAGCTTATGTGCAAGACACCTGAGCACTTCTTTTCTTTTTAAGATTTATGTCTAGTCAGTGTTCTAAAAATCCCTGTTCCACACCGATTAATCGCTAGGCGGTGTTGAAACGTTCCGACTAGCCGTTTATCCGATTAATTGTTTAAGACTTAATTTTTTTTATGAAAATAATAGTTTTAAACATATATATTTATAATTATTTATTAAATTTATTATTAATATATATAACTCCGATTAAATGTCCGATTAATTGTTCCGATTAATCTCTGCCTAGCCGATTAATCGCTAGGTGTTGTGATCACCACCTAGCACCGCCTACGGCTTTTTAGAACATTGGTTGTAGTTCATCAGCATTGCCTGACATTATAAGTAACTAAAACAACCGACAGATCATAACTTGCAAAATTGTAATAAGTCAAAAACAATATTCTAAGTGAAAATATTTGAGATCGAGTATTGAGACTCTCGCCAATATTTGTACACAAGAACTCCATAAGACTCGTCGTGGAACTAAACTTCAACTCTCTCGATTTCCACACAAAAAAGTACGAAAAGAAAGCATCAATGTGCTTCCAGTCATTCTAGACAAGTTTCTCAAGTGTAAATCCAACTGCTTCTATTAGATCTACTTGAATATTTACATGCTGAAGTCTCTACGATATCATTGTTAAATGGAAATAGGCAACTAGATGGTGGTCGAGTGGTCGAGGGATGGCTTGGCCTACCCGTTCTTGATTCTCCAACACCCTGCGCGACACACAAAAAAAAACCCTGAGACAATATTTGTGTAGAGTAAATCATCAACATATATTTTTTTCACGATTGATTTAACTGAAGAGACCTAAAATATGTCTACTTTTCAGAAAAAACAAAAGAATCAATACCTCAACATTCTGACATTAAACTATTCTCTTATTGTTTTATGAATCAAATAAAATGATTTGAGTAAGTTATCTAATTCTTGAAAGATATCAATTGTATTGTTGATTCGGTGGATGAATTATCTGTTAGAGCTCCAAAAGAAAATTAGGTACAAATGGACAAAGGTTATATGTCATGTCATGATAATAAAATTATTTTGAAATGAATGTATTTTTCTTGCTTTGGATGAGATAGTCAATTATTTGGTTTTAAAACCAAGTATCTTGGGTTTGAATCCCTTGGAGGCATCTAGATTACATTTGTGAGTAGTTCTTTGTAGTTCTTCATGAGTTTTTTTTGCAATTTCATAGACGGGTCTGCTCATTACTAGTAAAAAAAAGTTTCAAACAAACTTTTTAAAAAGTTCAAGATAACTAATGCAACCAATAATATTTCCATCACGCAATGATCTATGAAACTTCTCTTTTTTTATGTTGAAGTCTTCTTTAAGTGATTTAGACCAATCATTTTAAAGGCTCTCTAGCGAGTAGAAAAATGGGTGCTCATGAGTACAAATTTATATATTTATGTTTTTACAAATAATTTATTTGTGTAAATATATTTGAAATTATTAATTTTTAATAAAGATAAATGTTCTCATGTAAAATTCAACATATAAATACAATTGTTTATTAAGAAGTCAATGTTTTGAATGGTTTATTACTGGCCACTGAGGTGGTAGCCTCGCACACCGGGTGACCGGGGTATCCAAATGGAGTATAAAAAAATTGATCTCGCTCAATTTTCAATTAAGTATAAAAGTTTTTTGATATTTATAATATTATCATAAAAAAAAAATTGATATTTTTAAATTATAAATTTTACATTTACAACCCTAAGTTTAATGTAGTTTAGATACAACTTGAGGATTAAGTAAAATACACAAATTTATTAATCTAAATGTATGTGCTTGTTTGTATTAGACCTCCAAATTATATTTATGGATCCTCTATTGGCCTCGTGGTTAGTTGATAGAATTCATCCCATAAGTTGTAGGATCGAGTCATTATTGCAACAATTTTTTTTAAAAAAAGTCAATATTTCAAAAAAAAAATGATTAAAATTATTGATTTTACCATATTGGAATCTGTCAACGAAATCTTGATTGGTTTGGTGGCAAAGGAATTAGTTTTATGGTTAAGTGTGCTTGGTTCAAACTTAATTGAGACATTTGTTTTTGATAGGGAAAAAACTCAAAAGGGGCCCTGAACTATCACCGTTTACCCATTGCGGTCAGAACTACCACGATTTCTAAAAAGGGTGCGATGAAAAAAAAATTGGACAGATTTTCTAAAATAAAATTCATTACATTTCAAAACTAATGTTATTATAAGATTTAGATTTGTGTGTAAAAATTACATCGATTGGTTATCAAAAGACATCGTTTTCTTTATGTGCGCAAAACGATATAATTTATTTTGATAACCAAACGACGCAATTTTCGCGCACAAATCTAAGTCTTATAATAATATTAGTTTAGAAATATAATGGTAAATTTTATTTTAGAAAATTATTCTAATTTTTTTGTCATCGCACCCTTTTTGAAAATTGTGGTAGTCTGACCGCAATTGGGTAAACGGTGATAGTTTATGATCCTTTTTGAATTTTATCCCTTTTTATATGAATCCATACACAGAAAACTAGTCCACAAAATGTCAAGTTGGTTTGGCTCCGGGGAGGTATGGGCTCTGAACTTGTTAGTCCCCATGTTATAAGTTTTATATATTTTTTTAGTGATTAGATGTGTATATTTTCTTTGTATTTATTATTTTGTTTATAATAATAATTTATGCAGCAGTAATCAATATGCAGATTATAAATAATTCCTTTGCATTCTTTTCAATACATTTAAAGACCCCGACCAGATTGGTTGGATAATAGAAAATCAAATTTTGAAATTTGAAGTTTTAGGCATCATACACCATACTTTATAATCAGTTGCACCTATTAAGCTCTCGGTCTAAATCATCTGAACTTTACGGTACGTGTTGTTGCACATATCGGTACACGCAGGACTTCTTTTCTCCATATGTTTTGGGTGCACATTTGAATCATCGTCATTTTGAGATGTTCGGTCCAATCAGTCCAATCCAACTCAATATGAATAGTAGAGGATAGAAATATTAAAAAAATTAAAAAAAATTGATTCAGAAATTAAAAAATTAAAAAATTAAAAAATATGTATTTGTATTCATTTTTTATATATTTTGATTCATAAATGTTGATGAGTATTCATTAGATGTGCACTTATATTTATCACAAAATCAAATATATTCATCAAATAAGCATGAATATTCTTCAAAAAAATTATTATATTTATTTGATCTATATATATATATATATATATATATATATGCAGAGATCAAATGTAAATGATCTTTTCATTGTAAATAATGGACAAATCTCAGCCTTTAATATGATTAGATCTAAGGGAAGTAATTAATGTTCATTAATTTCTAGTTTTAACGTTACACTAATCCTTCCTAATTCTCCCTGGAGAATTTATTTTCACTCTCTCCATTTTCCGATCGCAGCCATGAGCGGAGGTGGGTGCAATATGAGCAGCCGCCAAATACGTCGGCATTGGAGTCAATTCCGGCCAGATCCAATCCACAGCAAGCCATCTCCTCACGCGTCGCATCCCTTCACGCCCTCAACGTGAGCGCATCGCTCAATCCGCGCAGACCCTAATCGGAAATTTGGATGGAGAAAGGTTTTCTAGGAACAACTTCTGGTTCCGATACAAACGAAGTAGATCCGGTTGAGAATCCTTAGATCGGGCGGCGGGCGAGTCATCCGTTGTGGTTTGAATCGAAGCAGGTTATCCAGGTCGGAAATCGGTTTGAGATTTTTTTCAATTTTCTTGAATTAGGTTAACCATTTTGGCTCATCTTTTCTGTCAGCCCCCTTTTCGTCTCTTCAAGTGATTTTTACTGGAATTGCCAAGTTTAAGTCCTACTCTTCTTTGTGATTTCAAAATTTGGGGGTATTAAAATTTGGGGGTTATGTGGTGTGTTGTGGTGTGAATCATAATGGGGAGAATTCTGAGATGTTGCTTTTTATGTTGATATTTGGTGTCGTTGTGGTCTGATTTCTTGATAATTGAATGCATTGGTTTTTTTTGATTGAATTATGGTCATGGTTTTATTTTGATGTATGTGAAACTCTTTCAGCTTGTTGGACGAGTGTTTATTGCTTGTGATTGCAACTTTGTTAATAATTTGAATAGGCGCATGCATGGTTGAAAGAGGGCTCTTCTTCTAGCCATGCTTTTTCATTGATATTTGTCTATCATATAGTCGAATAGAAATTCACATTTGTCAGGGTTGGACTAATTTGAATTGTGTGACATTGATCCTTTTAGTGCGGGATATGGCTATGTCTTGGAAAGATGGGGAGACAAGTGAGGTGAGGGTGTTTGAAAACGAGCAGAAGCTCTCGTTAGATTTTGGTTGATCACATCATTGACTTATCCGAGGTTGTGGTGAAAGAGCAAGGCGTCTTTGCCATCGCCTTGTCTGGCGGATCCCTCATCGGCTTGATGGGGTACTGTTGTTTCCCATTTCATTGCTTCATCAAATCATCACGCATACTTAAGATAATGTTTATGCTTGCTTATTTTGGAAGGTTAAGAGCAAGACTTCATCTGTACAGAATGTAGTATTGTGAATATTTGATAAAATGATTGAAGGAGAGATGGAGGTAAAAATGTGATGAAGGGAGTGACAAGCCATATGCAGCTTCTGTGAGACTTGTTGTATTCTTTAGTTTAGGCTGATTGTCTTAAAAGAAATAATGGAGGCACCTTAGAGGAAATGTCATCAGAATATGAGAATTTTATAGTGATCGCTAGCGGTGTTTTCTATAGTTGTTTGTGGCCTTATGTTGTAATACTAGTGACCAATTTGTTCACTGTATTTATTTTTAGCACGAGTGAACAGTTTGTTCACCAGATCCAATTTGTACGTGCAAGACCTTTATGTTTATAATGATTTGATTCAATTTTCAGATGTGATTTTATTTTTATCTCGAATTCCAGATCTATGATTTTTATTGTTATTTTGATGCGCTGAATTTATGATTCACTTTTGTAGTGAATCCTAGCAGTGAACCTCTTGTTCACCACCATGGTTAGTTTATATTATGTTGATTGACGAGTTTATGTATTTCATGTATTGATGAACTTTCTGTTCACCATGGTGGTGAACTATCTATTCACCATGGTGAACAAAAAATTTACCATCATCGTGGTAAACAGAAACCAGAAACGAAGCAGTGACGCCTTATGAAATTAAATTTTTCATCATTTTTACAATCATTGTGAACTTTCTGTTCACCACTGTGATTGCCTGCTCATCATAGTGAATTTAAAACTCACCGTCAGCCGTCAGGTTAACTGTGTTGAGGCAATTTTTATACTAGTGAAATATATATTTACTACGGTGAACAAAAAAATCTGAATTTTTCGTGTGCACTAGCCTCCTATAAAGCGTACACCATGGTGAACTCAAAATTCACCATTGTGAGCTGAATTTGTTTTAGTTTTTTTATAATTTTATAATTTTTAATTTTTTAATTTTTTTGTTTTTTAATTTTTTCTAATTTTTTATTTTTATTTATTAAATTTGTAATGTCACAAAATTAGAAAAACATCATCATTCCACCTTTGGATCTAGTCTATATGAGTGGCTAGGATTTGTCCACTATTTACAATGAAAAATGTGTTTACACCGGATCCCTCCCCTATATATGCACATATATATAAATAAATGCAAGGTATTGAGTGAAATATATATTTGACCAATGTATATAGAAAAATATTAAAAAAGACGTAAATATTCATCATATAAGTAAGTTCACCTTATGAGTTATATGTTCACTAGATGAAAGTTATATCAATACGATAAACAACTATAATTAGTAGAGATGAAGCTTTTAACAACATTTATTTAGTTCATTAGGCTGTGTTTTGAAATTATCGTCTATGAAGTGCATCAATAAGTTATGGGTCTCACGTCATTTAAAATGTACACTTAAGCCGTGGCAGATCCATCTTTGTTTATGGTGGGGGGTGTTTAGTAATACTATTTTGCAAAATACACAAATATGACCCCTCCCGCCATTTAATCTAGTTTTGACCCAAATTCAAATATTTACAAAATTTTATTTTTAAATTTAATTCTATGAAGCTTACTCTTTACCTGGTTAAATAATATTTTGAGAAATGAGAAGGGATCCTCTATTTGATAAGAAAAAGTTTAGAAAAGTAGAACAATATTGAAAGTCAGAATATTTTTATTAAAACAAATAGTATTTTAATAGTTTCCTCTTAAATTTCCGCCCATAACCAAATAAAGAAAAAAAGAAAAAAATCATGAAAAAATCACTCTCGCTCTCATTTTCTTTTTCTCCTCATTTTTACTAAATAAAACACAACAAAACCTTAAATTTATATTATATCAAACTTTTTTAACCCACTCATATGTATTTATGGCTCCGCCACTGCACTAAAGACGGTGTTTATAGATATAAACATTGTCTAAAGTGTATAGTATAGAAGATGCTTATTGATAGCAAGCATCGTCTAATGTATATAAAAAATGACGCTTTTTGGTAAGAAATGTTGTTTTCGGTTATAGACTTTACATGACGCTTACTACCAATAACTGGGGTCTATAACATATATTTAAACGACACTTGTAATATATGAACACTTTCATTTTTTATTATTTATGTAATTAAATAATCTCAAGAGATATTTTACACCATAGATGGTGTTTATCACCCAAAAACGCCGTCTATAATCATATTGTTTACATTTTGATTTATCTTTGCACTCTTTCTTCTCGGAACATATTTTCAGCCAAAATACAATATGAAAGTATTTTTTCAACCAAAGATATAATATTTCAAGCCCATTTCAGATTTCGAACCACATATAACACAAAACAAATCATTGATCAAAGCATCTGACAACTAAAATGTGCCCAATAGTTTTACATGACAAAAATTTAAGTCAGTCCAATCAAAGTACTAACACCATTTTAGAGTAGGTCAGTACATGTTGGGCTCTTTTGCTCGGAGTTGCAACATTGATTTTTCATCGTAACTTTGCAATATGAAAAAAACTACAAACCATGAAAAATAAATTGAGCAAGTTGTTCACTATTCATTAAGAAAATATATTATCATACACATTACATGTATACTTAACACATATGCCCTCACACATATAAAATGTTGGTTTCATATCAAACATATATGCACTAAGATAATAAATAACAAAGATATATATATACAGGGGATCAAATGTAAATGGGTTATTCATTGTAAATAATGGACAGATCACAATCTTTCATTTAATTAGATCTAATGGCTTTAATTAATGTTTTGATTATCTAATCCATCATTAATAACACAAAAATACCCCCAACGAATTTCCAATCCTCTCTCACGTAACGTTGAACCTACATGACCTCTCACCCTCCACGATCGACACCGATCAGCTGCAAGAATGCCTCTTTTAGCCGGTCTAGACATGTTGCGGGGAGATGGCCGAAGCGATGTTGGAGGTCGCGCAAACCCTAGCCGGCCGTCGGATGCCTGTCGCTCCTCTTTCATCGGGCGAAGCTTGTCTCCTCTCATCAGGCCATCCTCCCCAGAAACCCTAATCTCATCTCCACAACACCCCCACAATTAACGTTTCAAACTAAGATCCACCATTCGTGTCGCATCCTCCACCGCCCCTCCACAACATTAAACCTGTTTCCTCCTAAACCTTAGATCAGATCTTCAATTTTGTCACCGAACTCACAACGTTCCCAAAGTCCATTTTACACAAAGCCGAATATGAGTTCGTAGATTGGAATGGATTCGGGATGAACGTCATGGAGATGAGCCACCGAGGTAAGGACTTCATGTCCATTAATCAGAAAGTCGAGTCTGATCTACGCGAGTTGCCCGAGATCCAAAATGAGTATGCTATTTTGTTCAGGAGTGTCATCCCTTTGGATTCAATAATATGAATTTCTTGTATCTTGATTTTTGTGATTTCTCTTATTTCCATTTTTAGTAGTGAACATGTTTTCAGTAGTGTTCTTTTGTGTCATTCATTGTTGTCGATTTCAACAGATTTAGATTGAGCGAGGATGATGAAGAGGATATGTTGATGATGGAAGAAGAACAGTAGTCACCTAATGTCCATGTCTCATGGAAAAATGATGTATCTTCCCGGGCGTACATGTGTGGATTGATGTTTGATGATTTGTAGAAGAAGGGTGGGCTAACGAAAGTGAATTTTTTTTAAAGTGTAATTTCTGGATTGGTGAACTCTTTGTTCACCATGATGGTGAACTATCTATATTGTTTTTTCATCCATATTGATGAACTGCTTTTGTGGATAAATGACACAGTTGTTTACTTTATATTATGTTGATCGATGTGTTTATGTAATTTCTGTATTGGTGAACTGTCTGTTCACTATGGTGGTGAACTACATGTTCACCATGGTGAATAAAAATGTTCACCATCATCATGAATAGAAATCAGCTAACAAATCAAAGTGGTGAATTACTAGTGAACTGTAATATTTCATCATTTTTGTCATCTTTTTATTTTTATATTTTTTTATTTTTTTAATTTTTAACAATCAAATCACAGTGGTGAACTATCTCTTCACCATCATCGTGGTGAACAGAAATGAGCCATCAAATCTAAACGGTGGTGAACTGTCTATTCACCATACAGTTGTGTGGAATTTTGTTTATTTTCAAAATTTTATATTTTGTTTATTTTTTAAATTTTTTTAAATTTTTATTTTTATATTTATTTTTATCCATTACATTTGAAATGTCTCAAAATTAGAAAAACATGATTAAATCACATTTGGATTAAGTCTAAATGAGTGGCCAGGAATTGTCCACAATTTACAACGAAATATGTATTTACACCGAATCCCTCCCCTATATATATATATATATATATATATATATATATATATATATATATAGGGGAAGGATCCGTTGAGAACCTCCTTATATTGAGAACCTTGTGAACCAATCATATTCATCGATTTGTTTTCGAATTAAACACAAATAAAAACAACAGGATTAATGACTGTGAGACACAATTAATTCATTTGGTATAATGAGTGTCAATTAAGAAAAATTTAGTTTTCCTTTAATCGCGCTTAAATATTTGATTGACGGATTTTATTTCCTTGATTTCTAGATTTATGTTTTCTGAGTGATAACTTTCTCAAAAAATTTTAGTTTCTTTTCTAGTGAACATTTTTTTCTGATTTTGTACAAAAACTTTTTTATTTTGGTAGTGAACATCAATAGTGAGCATATTCACTATCGAAGCTCCAACTGTTCTGTACATTGCAAACATATGTTCACTGTCAGAAAAAATCAGATATCGTAATCAAATGAGATTTATGTAATATATATGACTAATTAAAAATGAGATTTATGTAATATATATGTTCACTGTCCTAATTAATCAAATGAGATTTATGTAATATATATGACTAAATAAAAATTAATGAAGCATAATAAATGAAGCCAAAAAATCAGATATCGTAATCAAAACACGGTCGTTTTGTGAACAAAATAATTGGTCCACGTTTGTCCATAAGGTTCTCAACTTAAGGAGGTTCTCAACTGATCCACCCTCTCTCTATATATAAGTAAACATGTAACTTACAGTTTGAAGGTTATCAATTCTATGCACATGTAAATTTACCACGTGAATTATGATGTCTCTCATAAACCTCATCACAAAATAACTATAACACAAGATCTTCCTGAATTGTCGAGGGACCTATATAAACAATAATCAATGGACGGTGAGCAATTTAGACACTTGAATAAGCTAAATTTTTTTAGTAAAAGAATATTGTCAGTTACTTAGAGAATCTAGCAATTAGGTTGTTCTGGAGCATCCTGATCCCTAACTTCCTCTAACTGTATGAACCTCCACCGTGCCCTAAATGTGCACTAAGCAATATTTTATTGATAATAATTATGTTATCTAATAAATCACACATAAAGGCAAAGATGTCAAAAGAGCGTTGGATAGCTTTAAAATAAAGTGTCTTGGATTGAATCCTCCTTGAAGATATTTAACTCATCTTTGTGAGAATCCATTTATAGCTCTACATGTGCATCTTGTACTAACGATCTATGTATTGTTCCTCTTTTAGCTCTTCATGAGCCCCTTTTATAACGTCATGGACCTGACTATTTTATTCTTTTAATATTTTTTAAAAAATAAACAAAGGCATACATGGAAACATCCAGATCTTGTGCATATTGAGATGGACCGTACTAAGATTGTGCGTACGTTCGCATACAATCATCAAAAGCAGAGTACTTATAGCCTCTAGTAGTTTTCTTCTAGCCAAAAGAGTCTAAAGGTGTGTAGACATGTCTTGTGCCACGAACCAAACTTGGATAATGAGTCGAACGATGAGTGATAACACCATTGTTGAGAATGTTTTGTAAATAAATTTACCTTTCTATCTAGTAAGTAGCAAATAAGAATGAAGACAACGGTGTAAGGTTAGTGCTAGACAGACAGACACAAGAAAATGAGGGTTTTATAAATCAGGTTTGAAACCAACAAAATTAAGAGAAGAGAAAAGAGTCTGATGGACATACTTGTAGCTCAGGTGTCTTACTTGTGGTTGTGTTGATCACCGATACTAAAGATAAAAGTCATGTAATGAACCAAAATCAGTAAAATATATGACCTCTGCACTATAATACTATGAAAAGGCATAAAAATTGCTCCTACCTAATGTCATCAAACTCTTTAGCCAATAATACAAATTATATATGTCGATCATGCGGGACAAAAGCATAAAGGAAAGACATGCATTAACAAATAATGGTAGGGAGTTCACACTATATGATCCGGCCCTAGCCTATCTAGAGTATGTTTACAACATAAACACGTATGACATATATATATTTGCTACTCGATTAATTAGTATTGACTCTAGTCTTCACAGTTAGATCATCGATAGAATAATTGCAAAAACATATAAGTTGTCAAGCTATGCTATTAAACAACATTCATAAAATAGTCATGCAACTAAGAAATCATTCACTTGAATCTCAATAAACATATCATCAAAACATGAATGTTATTAAGATCAATAATCTCACAACAAAAATTCACAAGTCATAGCATCTAAACTACAAAATGAAAATTAGCCACACATGACCATGAAAAATATATAATTAAATAGGTAGGAAAAATCCTTATAAATTTTATTAGCTCCTTCCTTTATCCGTTGTGGTCCTTTACTAGCAGTTTCAGATCAAAATCCAAGAGAATCTCGTTCTTGATATTTGCAGGATGACATTCAACACACGCCGCAGTACGACACACATGAATAGGGGGGGAGATCTTCTTCTATAATCCTGAGTGACACCAATCTTTAGCAATAAGATCTTCCTGAGTTGCTTAATGTATTTGATGTATATGTCATAGGTAGCCTCGAAATCATGAACTCGATAATGATCAAAATCAGAAACTAGGAATCGGGAATTGAATTAGAAAAGTTATGCACATCGACTTTATTAACTCTGCTGGCACAAATCTGTTAAGAATTAAACTTATCAACTCTTCTCAGGAGATTGTATATCTTGTTTCTCTTTCTGTAGTAATTTGAATCATCGAAATCAGACATCTTGTATGAAACAAATTCCCTTAAAAAATTATCTAGTTTTGCCGACCCAGTTTTAGGAACTATCTGCGTGACACGCGCCCTTTAACTAACCATAAAGCACTCAGCCATTCATGCAGCCTCTGCTAAGTTAACGCACTTAGTTCCTTTCTTACTCTTTTTTATATGTGTGCCCTTTTTCTATGTCATGGATCCAATCCATAGTGCACAGATGTGCGCTCGACCTGACTTTGTTCGCTGATCTGATTTTGTCCAACTTTTATTCTAAAAACTCATCTTTTAGCACATTTTTGCAATAAGTTTTAAATTCACTATGTAATCTGAAAACTGGCTAAAATGATTAAATTATTCCTTTAGACGGTCATGAATCAGGTGAATTAGATATAAATTCTGAATAATTTGATCTCATCAATGAGCTTCACCCAGTATGTCCCTCTACCCACTTGGCTTGAAGAGCCCTTATATTTACTGGTTCTTCAACCTATCGTATCGTGGTAAGTGATAACACAGACAAGTTTGATAAATAACATGTCCGCTAATTGCATTCATGCATAGTTTGGATATTTGGCTAGCTAAAAGTCGTGAACTTACACTTTTTTGGCAACTTCAGTGACTTGGGGTATGGTGTATGACTTTGACATCTTCCTACATTGAGCATGAGCCCACATGTGGGCTCTACAATGTGGAGATACCCGACCTCCTCCACATGTGTCCCTTTCTCAATCAGGTATTCTTTGAAGAGTCTCTCTATTTTTGAATATCTTGCTCAGGATGTGGTGTGCGGGTAGACATTCTTCTTTGTTCTCTTACAGTAATCCTCTCACGCTTCAACCTCTCGACGCTCAATCCTATCCTCTATTAATTCTCCAATTCGTTGATAGAAATTGAATAAACTATTTTAGGTTTTTTTATTTTTTAATTTTTACTATTCATATTAGGATTAAATAGACTTAAATACTATGTAAAATGACTCTTTTTTGATCGAACATCTAAGAATTTGGTTTAAATTAGTCTGATTTTTAGGGGTTAGCGGATTTAAGGTGGCAAATTATATAAGTTAAATAGAAGATCGGACAAAACAACACCATTTTGACTTTTTTTTTTCATTTTAAGGTTTAAAGACATAATATTAAATACCATAAACCTAAAAATGTTAAGAAACTAAATCCTAAATCTTAAAATAAGAAATTCCTAAACCTCAAGAATACAGAAATCTTAAAAACCTCTAAAATCATACAACTCTAAATTCTAGAACTTAAAACACTTTAACTCTACCACTCTAACAATATATAACTCTAAAATATGAATGTCAATGGGTACGATCCAGACCCATATAGAAGGACCCATATCCGGACCCATTTCTTTTGGGTCCGAATCCATATCCAAATCCAATAATTTTATAAATATTGGATCCAAATCCAAACTTATTATTTGGACTCATTAGACACATTAGACCTAAAATCAATTATTTTAATAATCAACTATCAAATAAAATAAATAAACAAATATTAGTTTATGATAATAATAAATTATGAAAAATATATGTTTATATTTAAATGCATTTTAATATTAAATTAATGTTTTTAAAAATAAATAAAATATTACTTTCTAAAAATATTTTTTGAAAAATAATTTTTTATTTGTTTCAAAAAATATTATTTTATTTTTTAAAACTATTATTTTATTTTTTATAAATTTATTTTCTATTTTTTAAAAAAAATTTAATTATTTTCTATAAAAATTTAATTTATTTGAGATTCAAATAAACTAATTATCAAAGAAAATCCAAAAAAATCCATTTCAAGAATCCAAATAGGGAAATCCTAATGGGGCTAAGATATGAATGAATCCAAATGGGTAGACCCCAACTTTTTAAAAATATATATATATATATATATATATATATATATATATATATATATATATTATTAAGAGAACATGATGGCGCCAAGCGCCTAAAACCTCCGGCCAAAGGGACCCGAAACAGCCAGCACAACACGATTACAACCAACAAAGCCTACCGGCCTACAACCAACTCGATCAACGCTCACCCAGATCAGATTGTGGCCTTCTAATTTGAACCAAACCCTAACCTTAAAAAGCGCGTATGGTATGATATGTATCTGGCTCTATCCCACGCAATTGAGAGTCTTACTCTAACAGGTCTAAAATGAAAAGGAACAAAAATAACAAAACTATGATTTTCTACTAATCTGTTACCTAAATTATATAAAATGTTTCCTTATATTTTTTGTTTCCTTATATTTTTTTCTATTTTTTATTACGCTTTTTAACAGTTCATATAATTCTTTTGAGTTCGAATCTCGAAGAAGAAGTGAGGAACACTATTGATACTCTTTATATATATAAAAAAAAGTTCAATGTAGTTGATTCTTATTTTTTAGAGGAGCCGTAATAATTCAGACCCGCACTATTTTGGGTCATAAATCTAAAACCGAACCAATAAAAATCGGTTCCACTTTACAACTGCCAAAAACTGATGCAAGCGTCTAGCTGACAACATGGTCGGGTCGGGTCGGGTCGGGAAATACCGACGGTTCTCAGGTCTTGGATCCTAAACCTCTTTCTTTTGTGGCATTCCTTCTTGCGTTTCTCTCTGTTTAGGGTTCAGCCAGGGTTTATGGCGGCTTCGCTCCACTAAAGCCACCACCGTTTCAACATCTATTCGACATTCTGATCTCTCTCTCCGACCTCCGATTTCATCTCCGGCGCCATGTGGAGGCGCGTCGCCAAAACTGCTGCTTCCAGTCTCCGGCGGCCGATTCCAGATTCAAATTCTCGTCTGCTCCCGCCTCATGTCACGGCACCCTGTAACTGCCTGGAATTGTCGATATCAAAAGAACAATACTGTAAGTCGACTCTCAGTCGGGTTGCTGCAGCGGGAGGTGCTGAGAAATATTGTTTTCCAGATTTTAGAAGCTCGACGGGTTTTGGTTCTAAATTGAGGAGCTATGCTACGGCGGCGGAAACGATCGACGGGGCTGACTCCACTGAGGCGGAAGATGAGTTCTTGGGGATGGATGAGATTCAGGAATTGGTGGACCAATTTAATAAGCTGGATAAGGAAGAAGCCAAGACTAGGGAGAAGAAGCCGCCCAAAATGGTGAATGGGATGAGTGCGGGGAAGTATCATATGCTTAGGAGGAGGCAGGTGAAGGTGGAGACGGAGGCGTGGGAGCAGGCAGCTAAGGAGTATCAGGAGTTGTTGGTTGATATGTGTGAGCAGAAGTTGGCTCCTAATTTGCCTTATATTAAGACGCTATTTTTGGGCTGGTTTGAGCCTTTGCGAGATGCCATACTTGCTGAGCAGGAATTGTGCAGAGTTTCCAAGAAGATTTCTCATGCTCATTATTTCAATCATTTGCCTGCCGATATGATGGCTGTAATCACAATGCATAAGTTGATGGGGTTGTTGATGGCTGGTCGTGCGGCTGGCGGTGCTAGGGTTGTCCAAGCAGCGTGTCAGATTGGTGAAGCCATTGAAAATGAGGTAATGTGGGAACAAGGTGGTCTGTGTGATTGCTCGAACAGTGATTAAAAAGCAGTCTCCTTTCTGTCCTTAGCTACGTATGAATCAGTGGGTAGCTTTTTTTTTCTGAGTTTAGATTACTTCTGGCCAGGTAAGAATTCAAAAGTTTCTGGCAAACTCAAAGAAAAAAATTGCACTCAAC
>NQLW01000083.1:221571-238506 GCA_002312845.1 Kalanchoe fedtschenkoi
CAAGTCTATCTCCTGTTCGTTGTCTGATTGTACCATTTGATTTATACACATTTGGACCTGAGATGTCGATATGACCAATAAAAGTTATAAGAGTGTTTTCAAGCAGGAGTATGAACTAAGATATTTGAGTATATTTGATAAATGTAGACCGGTAGAGTTGGTGTCACCATGGTTCGTTTTCAAAGCGTTCGTACACGTATTTCATGTCCTGCATATTTACTCAATTTGAATTTGTGGGAAAATGAAAAAAATTCTCAGCTATCATCATTTTTTTATTTGCATTTTGAATTATTCAAATTCTTTTTTAAAAAAATTGACGAATTTGCTAAATAGCTTATAAACTTACAATTATAAACTAATATTATTACGAAAGTTAAATATATACATGAAATTAAATCATTTTATTGTAAATCAAACAAATATCGTATCGAACACATAATGAAAATCATATTATTTCATCTCTCTTTTCCTCAAATCTAATTTCAAATTGAATTAGTTCTTCTACTTAACCGAACTTCATTTCAACAAATGAACTTATTCATCTTCTTCTCTCAATTTACAGTAATCGTCCACATACCTCACACAAATGGGAATATCAACTGAAAGATTTTTGGAACCGTGTTTTACTTTTGGAAGATGTTGGTGATTGCAATTATGAGTTACGGAGGGTTTGGTGAGGAGTGAATGAAATTTTTGAATGTTGAGAATTATGATGATTTGGCGCATCTTAAGATAATGAGAAATAGTAGTTGACACTGTGGTGCACATTAGCAACGTGCGTTGCGGATTTCGAGTTGCCGGTGTCTATTGAGAGCACATCATGTGTTGCTAATTATTAACATATGGGATGCAACAGTGAGGATATTGGATATTTAAGATGATTTTGAAAGTACTATGATTGACATTACTAATTTAAATGATATCAAAAGGTTTGAATGTGTAGTGTGCCCTCAAGGTATCCCATTTGAGATTCACACTTCGACTGTTATTATTTAAGCCAAAAGTTCAACTTTTTTGGGTTGATTAAATCAAAAGGTGAGAGAAGTCGGCCAAAAGGTAGAAGTCATTTGTGAAAGATCCTCATTCGACGAACCCTTTTCGAATATCTTGAGCTAGCAAATCTCAAGAACGATCCTTAGAGGACTTTCCGAGATCACAGACTTTAGGCATCCAAACCAAGGCATCCACTAGAAGGAGCGCCTCACCTCAAAAGTAAAGATGAGTCATGTGACTATGTTTGGTGAAAGACAATGTCTACAAGAACATGTGGCAATAGAAGAAGCATTAGAAGTCCTAATTATTTTAGAATTTTGTTGTTGTCTATATACATTTAGTCAAAAATTATTTAAAAGGTAGATTAAAATGACAAACACTCTTGTACTCTCTTCCATGAAGTAATAATATACTCGCATTTATCCGTGTATGTAAGGTCAATATGACCAAACCACATAATTCTTGTGTTTTCATTTATTCTCATTTGTTTTTCTAATCAATATCCCTCCTCGTTCTCTAATAAATATGTATTTGAACTTAGGGGTTTATGAACTCTGTGTTATATGACCGAGATATATTAACATTATAGTAGGTGAAGTCAACACTATTATCCGAGAAGATGTGAGAAAAATTAGAGAGAGAAGATTCTAATGAACATGCATAGAGAGCTAGATGCGTGCCCTCCAATGCTTGTTTGGACAAAGAATTATGGACAAAAGCAGTCAATATATCTTGTCACTTGGGGAAAATGTCTCCTTCTCCTTCTATTGAATTAATGAGGTGTGATCAGGTACACCTTCTGATTATTCTAATTTAAAAGTATTTTGTTATCCAACGTATTATCATGTTATTGATGGAAAGATTGAACCAAGAGCTTGGAAAAATCATCTAGTTGGGCATGCTAGTGGAGTTAGGGATTACAAATTATGGAATTCTACTTCCCAAAAGAGGTAATCAACAAGTATGCTACTTTTGATGAATCTGTTTTTTTTAACATGTTTAGAAGCAAGTGGAAGTTAATAGTGAAGTGGAGGGGCTCATCTTAATGTGGAACTTGAAGTTGGGACATCAACAAAGGCTCTAAAAATAGTTAGCCATCACGCGGTGATTGGTGAATTTGTGAATACTAACAGAAGTTCAGAAACTATAAGGACTCGTAGTATTTTTCTTGACCGTGAAAGAAGAGAAATTAATGCTTCGCATAAATATGGACACTCTAACTTTGTTGCTTATGCTTTGACAGTTTATGAAGAGATAAGCTAACCATCAGCCTTTTCAAAGCTATTAAATGTGTAGATCAATTGGTAAGTTGCTATGACTGAAGAGTCTTCATAAGAACCAATCCCGGGAGTCCGTACCTTTACCTCAAGGTAAAAAACAGTTGGTTGCAAGTGGATCTTTAAGAAAAATGAAGAGATTTTAGGTGTTTAAGATGCAAGACATGTTTGGTGGCTAAGAGGTATAACCAGTAAAAGTTAGGTTCCAACTATCCATGAGTTAATTTTATCCAATATTGAGTCAATCAAATGTCTAAAATTTTCACCCCTAGTCTTTAAGAAGTTAATGATACCCCCAAATATCTTATTGGTAGTGTTCTTTCAGAAAAACCTGGGAGGGAGATCAGTGATATTTTGTACTAATTTTCCACTTATGCCACAAATGTTGTGACTTGGTAAAATTAGCATGAAGCCCTGTCACATTTACAATTGTTTCTAAGACCTCTTTGATAAGTAACAAAGTACTTTGATTAGCTTTAAAAAAATCATGAGGTCATCAGCATAACGAAGATGTATAATTTTAAATTTAGAACATTTAGGATGAAAAACAAATTTTCTATTTTCCCCCATAGCCTTCAATAATTTTTTAAGTATTTCATAAGAAGCAAAAAAAAAGGTAGGAGACAATATGGCCACCTTGTCTTGAATCCTTCCCACTTTCAAAGATCCATAAAGCTCCCCATGTATTTTAACAAGAAAATGAGCAATGGAGATCATTGCTTTTGTTCAATGTATTAGCCTAAAATAGAATTTCAGCCATCTAAGTAATGATAAATTCCCATGAAACAAAGTCATAATCTTTCTTTCAATAGCATAGACCTTTTTCTTAGCATAGTCATGTAATAAGTTTTGAGCAATAAAAATGTTATGGACTATGCTTCTTCGCTGTATGAATGCCCCTTCACTCTTTTAAACCAAAATGCCAAAAACTAAATGTGATTTTATTCTATTTGTAATTAGCATTGAACAGACCTTATAAATAATATTATAACAAGAGATTGGTCTGAAATCAGATGTTTTAAGAGCGTCTGCTTTCGTAGAGATTAATGTTATAATAGTTAAGTTTATATCCCTAGACATGTTGACATTTTTAAAATATTCACTACACACTTCAAAACCAATAATATTTCAACATTTTCTATAGAAATCAATAGAAAAACCATCTGGGCCATGGTTGTGGAAATCTTCATACTGAAAACAGCAGTTATGATCTCATCAAAAGATCAATCAACAACTAAGAAAAATAGTATGCTGACTAGCAAGTCTAGGACCACCACATTGAACTCAAGAATATTTTGGTTATCATCTAGACAACAATTTCTTAAAAAAAGATGTTAGAGCATGTTTAATTTCCTCAAGTGACTCTAAAATATCATCATTCATTGAAAATATTTTTTTGATATCATAACAATGTGCATTTATTTTGATACATCACATGAAAATATGTCGAGTTTAGGAGGCAGGGCAGGTGAAAAACAGTTTGGATTTGTAAACTGAGAACCATCTTTGATCGATAGATTTATCATACATGGAAACTTGAGATTAAATTAAAATTTATCCACTTTAATAAATAACATAATAATTAAGATATGAGATAGATTATGTCAGATTTCAATCCCACTTTTTAGGGATTGATTTTTTTCTCCTACAATCAGGACATTAAATTTTTTCCATATATTTAATTTCTGCGTCATAATTCTTTGCCATTAAAAATAAAAATACACATCCTCTTTTTTAGGTATTCAGCGCACATTTCAATATCTGTACATTTTTTTATGTTTGGAGCATCATAATTCAATGTCAGTGTATAATTTGATCTTTGGTAAACAATTCAAATTTCAGTAAATAATTTTGATTTATGTTACTTTTCTTATTATTTTGATGAATGTGTATTTTTGATAGAGTGTGCACATATTATTACGTAGTGAACGGTTTTCAAACAGATGGTGTGCATTGTGCACCGAACAAATTCACCTCGATGAAACTCAAATAAAAATTGTATTGTGCACCAAAAATCAACTACGATGTGCACTGTGTACCAAACAATACACCTCTACGTCTAATAATATAAACAAAAACTTGTAGTTTGAAATGCGACCAAACCCGATCCTGAGTTTTTATGGGCCTTGGCCTGAACTTAATAATGGACACTCTGGTTTAAAGTATCAAGTTATTTCAGTATTGAAATAATATAACTAGTTGAGTTAGTCTAAATGGTTTAACACTCAATCATGTTAGTGTGAGGTCATAGGTTCAACTCCCATCATCTTCCTTTACACAGCCCCTACATGGGCCCCTTTCCGGAGCCTGCATTCACATGGGCCAAGTTTCAGGGTCTCCCCTAGATGGGACGTAGAATTCAGAACCATAGTTTGAAATGCTGACCAATTTCTCATACCAACATGGGCTATTTGACTGTTAGATGCTGAGAGAAAATTATCGTAATCACCATTTAACATTGGATAGAGTGACAGAAATTGCCGTTCAACATTTTATTTTTGAGAAATGTGCGATAGAATCATCGTAATCGCTGTTGTACGTGTGCTTTTGCATATCGTTTGTTGCGGTGTTGTGCTAGAGTGCGTGTTCACGTTTAGATCATCAGCAACATTAGGTTTCAATGGAGTTATTAGTTGTATGAGCTATGACGAGTGACTTAGAAAATTTGGGGGGTTGAGAATGTGGGGGCCTAGTGCGATCAATCTGGTTATACTAGGACTTAACCAGGCCTGTTTTTAATGGTAGGGGTGTTCATTTTTAGATTCAGAACAAAATTCAGACTTTACAAACTTAAATGCACTCAACCAAGTAATTTTTATTTTTGTATTTTGAGATTCTGATTTTTTATTTCGGTTCGTTCTAAATTCAAGAAACTCTGATGCGGACTCGAATAAACTAATTATTAAGTTTTTAATATTATAATCATTATATTAATTAGATATATTTAATTTAACATACAAGTAAAATGGTTTTTATTTATTTTTAAATTATTTGTTAGGAAATAGGTCCGATTTGGTCGAAATTCGAAATTTCTAATTTGATTCGGTGTAAATTTGTCTGAATCCAGTCCAAACCCGTTGGTACACGGTCCTGTACTTAGATTGTTAAGTTTAGGAGACTCTCTAGTTAGAAAGCCAGTCTGGAATGTGATCACCCCTAATTGATTTGTACAAAGTATGTTATATGTACAACTTTTTTTTTTTTTTTTGCAAAAGGGGTGTTTTGCATTGATAAAGATGTACAAATAAGAGCTATAATCAAGTCCTGACCATGATATGAAAAACAAGAGAGTTGGGATTACAAGGGACCTAGACTAGGAGATGCTGGAGGTGCACTTGCGTAGCCCATATGTCATTGAATCTTGAGTGTTGAATAACCTTGATAATAGATAATTTGATTAGAGATTCCATTTTGACCCTGTTAAGAACTAGCCGCGTACAGAAATTTTCACCTCTGAATATGAGGGCATTCCTAGCTTTCCAGATGTTATAAGCACAGCCCGCTAAGTAGCAAAAAGAAATAAACTTTAGCTCCTTGGATGGAAAAACATGAGACTGAGACCATATGATGAGATCTGTCCAAGATGAGAAGGAAGGAATATCTGGAAAGCAGCATAGGGACAAAGCCTCAGAAAAAAGACCTGCTGAGTGACTGCATTGGAAAAAGAGGTGGTCTTGGGTTTCTGACTGAGAGTTACAAAGATGGCAGATATCGTCTGGTACTAAACGCCATCTCGAAAGCCTTGCTTTTGTAGGCAGTCTGTTTTGGGATGCTTGCCATAAAAGGAAAGCATGTTTGGGATAGTTGAGCTTATTCCAAACAAGATTAACCCACTCTGGTTGAGCAATACTTGGGCAAAAGATGTTGTATGCTGAGGATGGAGAGAAAGGGTGTCCAGGGAGATTCCAAGAACCTGAATTCACGTCAAGACATAGTAGAGCAATCTCTCTTAATCTAAGAAGGTGTTTCACAGGCCAAGGGGATGCAGGTCTGATTGGAAGAGACCACCAGTCGCTGTCCTTCACATAATAAGCATGAATCCACTTGATCCAAGCTGACTCTTTATGCTAAATAATGTCCCAAATTTGTGATAAATAGATAGAAGTGTGGATGTGATCAGCTTTCCTTACGTTTAATCCACCCAGCATGATGGGGAGGCAAAGGTCAGACCATTTGATGGGAGATTTGAAAGTGCCTTGCCAAAAAAACCTTCTACAAATGGTGTCAATGCTTCTGAGGATGTTTTTTGGAATCCCAAAAATTCTGTACCAATAAATTTGCATAGAGTTTAAAACAGTCCTCAAAAGGATGACTCTTCCAGCATGAGAGAGCAGGTTACTAGACCAGGAAGCAATCTTGGATTTCAGAGCATCCAGAAGAATAGCACAATCTTTAGATTTGATGCTTTTGCAATCCAAAGGAATACCCAGATATTTGACAGGAAGAAGGCCTCTTGAGAAACCAATATGATTAGCAAGGCTGGTTGCCATAGGGGAGGGAATGCCAGCGAAGAAAATTCGAGTCTTGGAACAATTGACAGTAAGGCCAGAATGCTTTGCAAACTCATCCATAGTTCCCTTGATCAGAGATAGAGTAAGGCTATTGGCATGGCAAAAAACAAACAGGTCATCTGCATACAATAAGTGATTCAGCTTAATTCTGGAGCACTTGGGGTGATACCTGAAATCTTGGTGATAGTGAAGGCTCCTGAGGTTTCTTGAGAGAATCTCCATGGCCAAAGAAAAAATAAGGGGGGACAACGGGCATCCCTGTCTTACCCCTTGTCTACCCTGGAAGTATCAAACAGAGGAACCATTTATGAGGATGGAGTAATGAGGATTTCTGATGCACTTCATGATCCAATCTATGAACATAGGAGGGAAGCCATAGTATGAAAGACATCCTTCTATAAAAGTCCAGTTTAGAGAGTCAAAAGCCTTCCTCAGGTCAATCTTAATACATCATCTAGGAGAGATCCTTGATCTTGAATATCCTGTAACCAGAGATTGGGCTAACAAGATATTATAAACTATATTTCTGCCTTTCACAAAAGCACTTTGTTCAGCTCCCATAATTTTTGCAACACAGCCTTGCATTCTTTTGGAGAGGATGCTAGAGATAGCTTTATATAAGATGTTGCATAAAGCTATTGGCCTGAAATCGGAGGCAGAAGAAGGGCAATCAGACTTTGGAATCAATGCTAGAAGGGTGGTGTTGATTGTAGTAGGCAGATTGCATTGAGAGAAGAAGTTTCTTATAGCAATGCAGATGTCCTTCCCGATTACAGACCAGCAGGCTTTAAAGAAGTTGGCGTTATACCCATCTGGACCTGGGCTCTTATTATTTCCCATTTGGAAGAAGTTGTCTTTTATCTCTTCGTCAGAAAAAGGAATACATAAATCTGCTACATCCGGGTCAGTGAGGACGGTACCTTGGGTATTATCAAAGTTGAGGGGGAGACAATGCTGCTGATGGCCAAGAATGTTCTGAAAGTGATCTATGAAAGTGGTGGTAATGGAATTCTGATCTTCAATCCAGTTGCCAGCAGCATCCTTAATCCTGCTGATTTTGTTACCATAAGATCTTTTCTTCATCGCAGCATGAAAGTAGGAAGTATTTAGGTCACCATATTTAGCCCAGTGGATTTTGGCCAGCTGAGAAGAATGGATGCACTCACACTTGGAAAGATAAGCTAGCTGAGAAATGCAGTCCCTTTCCTCCTGCTGAAGACTCGAATTAAGAGGATTTGAGATCATCTGGTTCTGAATGTCTTCTAGCTGCCGCCTAGCTGCTGAAACCCTTTCTGAAATTCTGGAAGTTAATTTACCAAAGGAGAGAAGGAAACTTCTTTTAAGAGCTCGGAGCTTCTAATGAACATGAAAAAGATCCCTGCAAATCCTAGAGGAGTTCCAGGATGATTGGACTGCCTCCATGAAGAAATCATTCAATATCCAGGCATTGCAAAATTTAAATCTTCTCTTTGGGCTGACTCGAACGTTAGCATCAGGAATTTTGAGGATCCCTGGACTGTGATCAGAGACACCTGGACTAGCAAAGATAGCATGAGAAGAGGGAAAGGCTGACATCCAATTAGAGTTACACATGACTCTGTCTAATTTACATCTAGTATTAATATCTCTTCTGTTAGACAAAGTAAACCTATGGCCAGTGTAAGGAACATCAATTAGATTACTAACAGAGCAAAAATGGGATAATTCTTCAGTATCTCTAAGGGAAACATCAGACCCAGATTTATCTTGAGTGCTAAGAATACAATTGAAATCTCCAAAAACCAACCAAGGAGCCTGAATAGTGAGAGCAATATTTGACAGGTCAGACCATTGAGGAGCCCTTGATAACTTTTGATTGAAAGCATATAAAATAGTGACTTGGAATTGATGGAAGTCTGTGGATAGCGAGCAATGAATAAACTGAGGATTCAGAGAAAGAACCTGGCAGGTCTTGATGACAGTAGAATTCCATCCCAGAAGGATTCTACCATGAGAGTGAGTCTCAAAGTTGGATGTAAAACACCAGGACCCCTGTCTAAGGAACTTTTGCTGAAAAACAGAATAGGCAGAGTTGGATAGCTTGGTTTCCAGAAGACCAAAAAAATGAATTGAGTTTGAGATAATGTAGTTAACTACTTCCTTCTGCTTGAAAGGGGAATTAATACCCCTGACATTCCAGCAAGCCAGATTAATCATGAGATAAATGGGGGGCTTTGTTGGGAGCATCATCACTTCTCAAGGAAATCAATCTTGGAATAACTTGCTTTGGAATATTTTTGGACCCTTTAGCTCTTCCTTTCTTCTTTGTGACTGGTGTGAATCCATCTTCATCCGTAGTTTGTTTAAATGAGGAGCTGGGAGAGCAGTTAAAGACTGGAATAATTGCCTGACTATCCGGGACAATCTGTGGAGACATAACATCTTCACTGGATACTGAGTTTTGAGAAGGAGACGGTGCCAAGGCTAAAGCTGGTGGTTGACTTGGAGAACCAACACAAACTGGGGTCAGGGGAGGAATCTGCTGCTGAGGAGAAGAAGCCTGCTGAGTTCCCTTGGCTTGAGATAGATCTTGTTTCTTTCTAGTATCCTGAGTATCCTTAGGAGCTCCTTCAAAGAAAATAGGCACATCTTCTTCATTAATCATCTGATTCGCTTTTGGAACCCATTCCTGGACTGTTGGCTTAGGGCAATTCTCTGTTCTGTGACCAAATAATTTGCAAGAAGCACATCTGCTAGGTTTCCATTCATAAATAACAGGCTGCTGAATCACATAGTTGTTTGGACCATGGATGTTAATGGTATTAAGAGGTTCCTTGTCCGCGTCAATCTCCACGCAAACTCTAGCATATTGGAGTCTTTCCTGTCGGGCAGTGTATCCATCAGTGCAGATTGGCTTGCCTATGGCTGTGGTAATCTTGCTCAAAGCCTTTTTCCTCCACAGGTGCAGGTTCATGTTTGGTAATTTAATCCATACTGGAATGCTTTTGGCAGTGTTGAAATTGAGGTCCATATCCGGCTTCCATGGCCTCAGAACTAAGGGTCGGTTGTTGAATGGCCAGGGGCCATTCTCCATAATATCGTCCATCTTTTGCCTTGATTCAAAGTAGAATAGGAATACTCCCTTGCGCAGTTCATAGACCTTGACGATACTTTCATCTCCCCATCTTCTGCTAATGTAGTTTCTCATTGTAAAAAGGGAAGGGGACATACCAAACACATTACCTACTAGCGCGGAGCTCCAGTCGTCAATGCCTTCCGCCCAAACCTCTTCCTCCAAGAAAACGTCGTTGCCTCCCATGAAGCTGTCATCATTTTCCAGGACTATCTTATCTTCAATACGCTTGTTACCAGTTACAATCGATGCCCACGACTCCTTAATTTGATGCGGCTTGCCTCTGTCCACACCATTGTCACCAATTTGAGGATCCTTGTGCAGCTCGACAGAAGCTGGAACTGACTCACCAGCCACGGTCGGTGTCGGCGAGGCCATCTCACCGCACCGCTTGTACAACTTTGAAACTAAAAACTGATATTTTAAAACATATAGGAATAGATTTAACAAAAACCCATTTTATTAAAAATTAATGAATGATAATATTTATTAGATCTGTTAACTAAGTTGTTTTTTCATAAAATGAAACATGTCTATTAACTATTTGTTATGAGAACTTATTTGATTTGAGCTGATCAAATAACCCAAATACAAGCAAACAAATAAACAGGCCCTTCTTAGTGAAAGAAAGGTCCCTATATTGTCCGCCCGCCATTGAGGCACAAAATTTAAAGCCAAATTACTTTGGCCTAGTCATGCGGTGAATATAGCTTCTCAAGGGTGCCCCAAAAAACCTCCTGTAAAATTAAGCTTGCTATTTCTATATTTAATAAATATTCCAGTCCTAGCAAAAATAATGAAAATTCTTCCAACTCTGCTCCGCCATGGAACCACTGAGACTCTTCTTTGCCTATGCCAGATGTGCAAACACGGGTTGATCCCGAGAAGTATTGTTTACCGACGTGATAGTCTAGTAGGAAAGGCTGGACTTCACTTTCTCAGGCAGTTTGTTCCAATCCCAGGACTTAACTGTCTCTGACAATTCCTTCCAATCCCAGGACTTCACTTTCTCTGGCAGTTTGTTCCAATCCCATGACTTCACTGTCTCCGGCAGTTTGTTCCAATCCCAGGACGCCACTGTCTCTGGCAGTTTGCTCCAATCCCAGGACTCAATGTCCAACGGTGCAAAAATAATAGCTAACCCCAACACAATTAAAACAATGCCCAAGCCTTTCATACATCCATGGCTGCTCGAAACCCTTCCTAATAATGTTCTGCAGTATTTTTCTGCATCCTTGAAGAGGGGTATGCGACTGGTATCCTCTTCATTACTAAGTCCATTCTCATTCTATATAAAAAAAAAACAATGTAGAGAAAAGGAATGAGAGACACTTCAAACTCATCATCATATTATAATATGTTATGCATCACCAAAATACAGAAATCAAATTCCATTGCATGTTAAAAACTGTTAAATGTGTTCAAACATTTAACAAATTGTATTTTGACCACCAATTCAACAGAAAAAATATCTACCGCAGAAGCATACCTTAAGCTTGAAATGTAAAAGAGTTTCCCTCAGTGGGTCAAGAGACACATGTTTTGTAGCGTATTGTTTCCATTCAACAGAAAGCTTCTTCAAAATTGCAACACTTGCTTCCAAATTCTCATCGTACATTTTTTCCTGTTTCAATCAGCAGTTCAGCACACAAGATGACTCTTAACTCACAACCAACCCAACAATCAGGTAGAATAATCATCAGACGGCAAAACTTACCCATTGTTTATAACAGTCACCATGTTGAGTCAAGCACCAGACAGAAATCTCGCCGGCTTCCTTTGATAGCCCAGGAATGCCTGCACATTGGATTACAGAAATAGTGCTCAAAATGACACATTCTGATACAAAGTGCAAGAACAAGGAAAGTTGTCCAAAGGACATACGTAGGGAGCTCAAAACATAACTTAATAATTACCTTCAGCCAGTGCTTTGATTGAATAACTAAAAATTTGCTGTGAAACTTGCTTCATTGCTTTGCTTCCAGGAACACCGGCTAGAGCAACTTCCTTCAGGATGGGATACACAGCTTCAAACCTCTCAGTTGCCTGCAGAAAATTCAGAACTCAGAAGCACTTTGAAGGAATTGTAGCCTGAACACTGATGGAGAAAAAAGTACCCACCTTGAAACGAGCAGAAGCCTGTGGGAATGTCACTCGCATTAAGACATCAAAAGAAGAAGGAGGAATCAAACGTTCTCCCTTTCTAACAGCACCATTTATCAATATTGTACGAGCTTTTGGTGCAGACACAATTCTGAGACAAAATTTGAGATTAAGACATGCTCCAGTTAACAGAAAAATAGACATCACCAACAGTCAAGAAATAGAAAGGAAACAACCTTTCCACTAACTGTAAAATCAGATCTCTGGACTGAGGGTTGCAGGTTGATTTTGCACCAACAATAGGCAGGAGATTGTGGGCCCATGCATACAACCCCACTGTCAAATCTCCTTGACACGCCTACACAAGGCAATGCTAATATTAAGAATGAGGACAACAATTAAGTGAAAAACAATATTTAAAAGGGAGTTTCAAAAGACTTTAATGATAAAGTATTGGTGACATTTCTATACACTCACTTGAGCTATCATCCATATACTCAGAGGGAGTTTATCTTGTCCTTGGTACTTAGAGTTTTCTCTTTGTGTTGGCAATATAGAAACCAATACATCAGGTTTCCGCCGTAAGACCATCGCTAAGACTACAAATATTGCCACCTGGCAATCAGGAAAAATATGTGATTAAATCATTTGAGAAAGCAATTAAAAAAAGTCGTGAATCATAATTCCGGAGTCACCAAATATAGGAGTCCTTATGGAAATAGAAAAACGAGAGTAAAAAATTATACTCTTTTGCCTATAAACTAAAATATCTGGTGCTATTAAAAAAATTCCCGAATTAAAAAACAGAAGTAAAAAAATAAATAACTAAATAAAAAAGAAAGTTGAAAAATCTGTGACTAACTTTTAACAAGAACCAAGAGATTGTTTTCTAGAAACGATAACAGTATATTTATAACTCCCGGATTTGATGTTTAGGTTATGGACAGTGAAAACTTGTGAAACATGCGCGTTATGCTTGTCAGTTTGTCAGCCTCTTGACCATAAACAAAATAAGTGAAGTCAGAACCAAGGAACGACCAGAAATTTTACCTGAGATTTATTTGAAGGTTGTTGGACAGCCTTTTTGGATCCCCTAGGAGTCGGTTGATGTGTTGCAAAGTCAGCCAGAATGCTATCAAGCGACCATAGCACAAATGAAGAAAGGGCTTCCACATTACGTTTGTTAATCCAGTCAACAGCAGTTTTGTACACTGCTTCAGATATATAAGATACAGGGGTCTGCGCAGAAATAGTCTAATCATGACAAAGACATGGATATTTCAAGAGAGAAGAAATTAATATGAAAATGGGCCATTAATAACTACATAAACTACTATGATTCAGTTGGATATGAGTTATGACTGAAGCAGGTAAAGCACATCAGAAGAGCAAACACGTTCAGTTTAAGCAGACAAGATTAACTTCAGATTACAATCTACTATCTTAAGGAATTAAAATTTAGAAGAACTCAATCGCTGACATAATAAGAAAATTAAAGCGGGTAATAGTTCACTTGTTCAGTAAACAATGCGAAATTTTAGACTCGCCTTATCAACGCCAACTTAAAATGCATCTTCCTTAACTCAAAAGTCTGAACAAATACAGCAGGCGTACATTTTAAAAATTATACCACTATTAGATTCTATTTTTGGCCAATGTGATAATTGTGCTCACAAAATGAGCAAGAAAAAGAATGACAATTTCAATATTTTTCTGGTCAATTACAACAATATAATGCAATGAACGCCTAAGGGCCTGTTCTGTTGAGCTAAAATTTTAAATCTCCAGCAATAATAAGTTAAGTTCAGCAAAAATTTTCTCATTACGGGTTATCATTTTAATTTGATCAGCAGACCTGTATTACAAAACTAAATTCAAATAAAATTGGAGCAATAAACATATCAAATTAATTAAATATATATATCATTAAATTCGAATATAATTATCTATCAATTATTGCCACCACCATTTTACAGATTCAATAGTTAATCAAAATTCTAAGCTCAATAAACTATTTTCAGGTCAAAGAACAGCATCTGAATGCATTTAGTGAATAAAATGTGATTATTATGGAATAAAGACGTAGGCCAGATTCTAATTTCTAAAATTCCACATTACATACAACTCATCATGCTTACTCACATCCACAATCTTGGAAACTGGGGACTCCCTAAACATCTTAACCCATGGAAATTGTGATGAATTGACCCCAGCAAAGGCTCGACCAAAGTAGTCTGCAAGCCTCTTCAGCTGCATATCATCTTGGTTCTCGAAAGAAGCCTGTACACCAGAAAAAAAGCAACCCAAAGTCAGATCACATAAAAATTGAACATTCAAATTCTAATCGCTGTAGAAAATGCAGAAAATAAGAACTGACCGTCGCATCGACCAAAAAAGCGAACAGATCGGCGGCATCGATCTTGGCCGCAGCCTCGGCCACGCTCACCTTGGGCTTCTTCTCCTTCTTGACCTTCACCTTCTTAACCACCTCTCCATTCTCCTTCCCCTTTCGGGTCTCATAATCACTCCCTTCCTCCTCCTCCTCATCATCACCACCCTCATTCGACCTAATTGGGCGATCCGACGCAGATGCGGCGATCCGCGCCTCGACGGCGCGCCTCCTCCTCTCTTCCGAGTGCTCCTCGACCGATCTGAAAACGTTGGCGCCGCTTGCAGCGGATTTGAGGGCATCTGGTTGCTGCTTGGGTGCGGCATTCTTCCGCTGGCGCTTGGCGTAGGTGACCTTCTGCCAACCGTGGTCGGAATTGGCAGCTCCGTTGTTGCTGTTGTCGTCGTTAGATGTGGAGATGGCTGCGTAGATCGACGCCATGTGTTTCGTTTCGATTTCCGAGCGAGAGAGATTTCGAAGGGTGAGAGAATTTGAGACGAGGAGAAATGTGAGGGACGATGGAGGAGAGGAGTGGTCTCAGGGGTATTTATGTCATTCTGACCTCATTAGATTCCGAATTCGGATCACTGAACGACAAACCAATACGTGAATTTCCTTTAATAACTTTTGTTTTTTTGTGGAAAAACAAGTCAACAACTTCATCCATTTTAGACTATAAATTCAAATTATGAAACAAATTCATAATTAGGGCATTTACATTTCGGTCCAAATTAAAAATTATATTTATTTGGAAGATCCAAAATAATTTGATTTTGATCGTCACTTATTTGGGTGTCACTCTGGGTGCTATCATGTGAAAATGAAGCAGTTTAATTAGATTCAAATTTTAAATATTTGCATTCAGTCCAACACATCTCACATAAATTCATAAAAAAAAATATGTATGTTAATGTGATGTCCAAATGATGAAAAATTATGTTCATATGATTAACTTGCGGTCCGCGCTTGAACCCAGGATCTTTGAGTTGTTAGACAATACTCAATACCACTAGGCCTACACCTTGTTGATGTATAATATATTTTGTTATATGATATAAGACGATTGACCTGTGTTGATATTTAAAATGATCATGATTTGTAGCAGGCCCGTTCCTGAGATTTTGCGGGCTCTGAGCGAGAGTTAATTATGGGCCCTCTATTTTATGTGTTAAATAAATTTTAATATAATTATTAATATAAGCATGTTGATAGCTCTATTGGTTAAGACTTCAAATAGTAGAGAGGAGGGTTAGGGTTCGAATCCTATTTCTATCACAATTTTTAATCATATATTTTTAGATGGAGTTGGGCTTGGAATGACTCGACCCTACGTAATTTACTGCTCAAAATGAGATCTCACCTGTTACTGTTGAAGGACCATGGGCCCCGACCCATGCTTGGGCCCTGGGCGACCGCCCATATGGGCCAAGTATAAGGGTCGGGCCTGATTTGTAGAGAAATCTCTCTCATTTGGATAATACCACCATGTTTTGAAAGGTTGTAACCTTCTTTCAATGCACAAGATAATAATTATTTTTTTATTTAGCATTTATCAATTGATGCATGGGATAGTAATCATTTTTATTTAGCATGCATCAATTATTTTTATATTAGATATTAATTAAAATTGATGTGAACGTGAACAGAAACAATAAGTTTGTATAATAAAAATATAATTATTAACCAAATTTTCAAATAAAAAAGTTATAACAAATATTTATGATTTTGAAGTCTATGAAATAAAATAAGTACATTAGATCTGATCATCTATCTAGCTTGCTATCCGCGCTCCATGTCGGGCTTTGTTTTTTTTTTGCTTTGTCTTTTTTACTTTATTTTTTATGTAATGTACACTGTATCTAAGTAGATTTTATTATTTGGAATAAGATGATTGACACATGACTACAATGAATTATTTATTAATATTTAAAACAACTCTGATTTGTAGCGAAACCACTCTGATTCGGATATGCCATCATGTTTTGAATGTACATAACCTGGCTTCATCACTCCACAGGGTCATAACTATTTTTTTATTTAGTATGTATCACATTTATTTTTATATTAAATATAATCTATTAAATATAAACTAAAAATGGTGCGAACAAAATAAATAAATTTATAAAATATAAATAAATATTAACTAAATATTCAAATTGAAAGTGTTATAACAAATCAGAAAAAATACATGTCAGCTATTACAAATGAATGTCCATCATAATCAATATTTATAAATTGAAATAATATTTGATATATTAAGTAGTATTCTTTAACTTGGTTCCACAAACATTAATAATATACATATCCGAATTATGTAATTATAAATTCAAACATTTACATAGTTGAGATTATTAAGTAGTATTACTCATAAATTTAAATTTTTAAATAAAAAATATCTCTTTACGAATCATATAATTGTTTATCTAATCAAACAAAATAGTTGAGATTATTACACAAATTTACATAATACCTAAATTTATAATTTATTTATTTAATTAAGTTTATATGTAAATATTTACAAATTGAGTAATTATTAATGTGTCTATAAGT
>NQLW01000083.1:239341-252542 GCA_002312845.1 Kalanchoe fedtschenkoi
ACTTTTAAGTTATAATAGTGGAACTCACACTAATAAATAAGGAAAATTATATAAGCATTCTGTAATTTGATCCAACGAACATTAAGAATATACATACATAACTAAGAGAATAAAGTAGATTAAAAATAAAGAAATAAAGTAGTTAAAAATAAAGAAATAACTAAGAGAAAATAAATAAAGAGAGAAT
Source organism: Kalanchoe fedtschenkoi (assembly GCA_002312845.1). Classification (NCBI taxonomy): domain Eukaryota; kingdom Viridiplantae; phylum Streptophyta; class Magnoliopsida; order Saxifragales; family Crassulaceae; genus Kalanchoe; species Kalanchoe fedtschenkoi. The sequence continues at coordinate 239,529 of NQLW01000083.1, forward strand.
CGAGAGGAAATATTATTTAAGCAAAGTAGATTTTGTTATTTAATTAAAGAAGTAGATTAAATTTTAAAATAAAAATAAAACTATTTATTAAATATCATTTGTGAAATTTTCAAAAATTTGTGGACACAATTAGTCAATAGCATCTACCCACTATCTTTGGAAAAATAAAACCACTTTCTATTTAAAACTATACAATCATACATGGTTTATAAAAAATAACTTGCCATCAAAATCATGCACCTTTATATGTGATTGATTATTAATTTAACTAAAAGTCTACTAAATACTATATAATTATATGATTAAATAAATAACAAAATTCAAAACATCCACCTTTAAGCATTGAAAATAAGAAAATATATATATTCGCAATTAAAATTTGTCCCATCTTAATCAATTTTTAATTAATGTCTACTCCATACTTTTCTCCGATTTTATCTATTTACTAAATATTATTTGTAAAATTATTAAAAACTAACGAATATAAATAATCTGCAAAGCCCACTCACCATCAAAAACCATTTTCCATCAAAAACTACCCACTAACATATATGATTATTTCAATATTCAAGGGTGAGATCTACATCATTCTCTCCAAATCAATTAAATAAGGGATGAAATTAAGGATAATATATCTGGACTAATTATGGATATATTTAACGGTTCTTTTGGAAAGATATTATAAATATAATTTTAAAAAATTTTCATGTGACTAAGCCAATTTATTATGGAAAACTATTAAGTTAAATTTATGCGATTGGCATGAGATAATTTTATGTATTTTTAGGGATAAAACCAAATAATTAAGAGATAAAATTAGGAGATAAAATCAAATAATTAAACGATATTCAATTATTAATTATGAAAGTTAATTAATATTAAATATGAATTGTTAAGTACTGGATAAATATCAATACATATTTCAGATCCTATATTGATATGTATATATATTGATCATTTTTGTTCACCAATAAAACTGAACCGGTTATAATTAAATTTTATTTGCAATGATACCAAATATCAATGACACGAATTTCGAGATTGCTTTATGTGAATGAATAATAATTATATGGGAAAATTATAGAAAGGGGGTATGAACTACCACAGTTTTACAAATTACGGGTGTAAATATCATTTTTTGCAATTTACAGGTTTTTCAGTTTTGGGACTGTTTTGTAAATAAATATTTTTCAATCAAGTCCAGATCTAATTTAAACTAATTACAAACTCACCCTCAACAAAACTAATCTAACTTAAATTACCCATGTTAATGTAAGCAAGTGTAGATTAAGATGAAGTTAATGCTAACGGTGAACAAATTTAATGAATGGGTGGTTAGGTTAGTTTTGTTGAGGGTGAGTTTGTAATTAGTTTAAATTAGATCTGGAATTGATTGAAAAATATTTATTTACAAAACAGTCCCAAAACTGAAAAACCTGCAAATTGCAAAAAATGGTAGTTACACCCGTAATTTGTAAAACTGTGAAAGTTCATACCCCTTTCTGTAATTTTCCCTAATTATATTTGACGATATAACATATGAAAAACTGCAATGAAAAGATAAAATGATAGATAATAATGATTGTATTGAATTCAAATTTGCAACAACGATGTGACGACTAATAACATAGAAATAGATCGAATTCATGTTCTTATAATTATCTTCAGCCTCTCCAAATACGACTTCAACACATTATGATTCTTTCATAAAGACCTGATCACATAACACAAAATAAATTAGATGGGTTGTTTATAAAAATGAATTCGAATACATTTAAAATAAAAATCACTAATTCTAAAAATTAAACACAGAATCTGAAAAAATTAAAATAAGTCAAATTCAGATTCATATTGATTATCTTCAGGCTCTTCAAAACCATCTTCAATCCATAATGCTTCTTGCATAAAGACTTGAGCACATAACATAAAAATAAATTAACGGGAATGTTTATTAGAAAGGAATTTGAACACATTTAAAATAAAAAAAAAACTTACCTTACTTATTCTGAAAAATAAACACCGATTCTGAAAAAATAAAAATAGGACAAATTCAGATTCATATAATTATCATCAGGCTCTCCAGACCCACCTTTAACCCATTATGATTCTTGCATAAAGACCTAACCACATAATAAAAGGTATTTTGGTATATATGTTTATTAAAAATGAATAAGAATACATTTAAAATAAAAAAAGGTTACATAACCGGTTCTGAGAAAATGATTATAAAAATAGTAGTATTCGAATTAAGATTCATATAAGTATATTCATAAAAATCTGAACACATAAAACAAAATAAATCTGCATTGATTTTTATATACGTTTAAAATAAAAAACAAGCTTACTTCTTCGGTTCTGGAAAACAAACACAGATTATGAAAACTTGACTATAACAATTAAAATACAAAATAAGAATATACACATAAAATAAAAAATAAATTTACCTCATTGGATCTGAAAAATAAACATCGGTTATGAAAAATCAACTATAACAATTAAAACACAAAATAAGAATAGACATATAAAATAAAAAAGAAATTTATCTCATAGGATCTAAAAAATAAACACAGTTTATGAACAATCGACTATAACAATTAAAACATTGAATAAGAGTAGACATATAAAATAATAATAAAAGAGATTAGTTATGAACAATCAACTATAACAATTAAAACAGAAAATAAGAGTAGAGAGAACGTATCGAAATTACTGGTGGTGGGAAAATACTTACTGAATAATACTTTAATTTATAATGATAAGAGAATTTTCGTATTCAGATAATTACGGAATCAATAAGGATCATATTAAACAATTAATTTGGAAGAATAATTTTTTTTGAAATATTATTAAGATAATCCATTGACATGAAATTCAAAATTCAAAATATATTACCGTATAAGGAAATTTTCAATGACATAATTGTGAATTAATTGCAAGCTAATGGTATAATCGTCCAAATCAATTAGCAGTGAGGGCATATAGGTAAAAAGTGATAACATTTTAATAGATAAATGGAACGGTGGGGGCAGAAGAGTCCAAAAAGTTACTATAAACAGAAAAAAAAAACTCTTCAATGTTTTTCTATTATGTTATATATTAATATGTCCATATGATAAATATTTATATTAATCGAATGAATATGTTTGTCTATCTAATAAATATATATGACAGATTCATCTAATGAATATTCCAAATATATATGTCCAATTTGATAAATATGTTGTTCTTTTGATGGATAATTTTATGTTCATCTAATAAACATTGTTGTCTAAATGATAAATATTTGTATTAATTTAATGAATATCTTTATCTATCTAATAAACAGGGGTCCTGTTGATGAGTATTTCTATCCATATGAATAATATAATTGTCTATCGGATGAATATATGTGAATAGCTAATGAATGTGAGAAAGGGGTAACTATACATATCACATATTTCTCTTAAACCATTGTTACTGCATTTGCAGTTCATATGAAATTGCAGAGGGCACACAATCAGATTATTCAACCCTTTGATACTAAGTTCAAAATTGACAAATATATGTTACCTGATGTAAATAGTAAGGTCTGAACAGGATGCCACCAGGTGTGTGATAAAGAAGATGATGAGTGAATCATGACAATAATTACGATTAGAGTTTGAATCCCTAATGATCGAATGTGTACGTTGTAATTTATATTTAATAAAAAATAAATTAGAAAAAAGTCCGAACAAACTCTCCTTAATTAACTTGCTCCAAGCATGTAGTGCATGTCAGTTCATCATTGGCGGTCTTCATGTTGCTGTTTGTCATCTTAGCATCATGTCTATCTTGTAAGACACATTCAATATTATAAGATGCCTTAATCTTTATATTTTGTTATGCAAATTCTTGACCTTGCCAAAGTAGTAACCCATGTAAGGATAAATCATTTGCCTCGGTAGAGACTGAGGAAGAACTCTGCTGCGGCAAAAGAACCTCATTGCAGAATAAAATTAAAATAAAATCAGACATTAAAAAATCTCAAACTATCTCCGGAGACCCCAATAACTCTAATATTCTTCCTATGTTCACCGACAGATTCAGAAATTTTAATTCAGAGGAGCGAAAATTTTTTTATCATCTTAGCTACTATGCGGCCCGTGTTGCAAATCTGCATCTCCAGTTGGTTGTGGACATACGACATAGAGTTACATAAAATTAATTAGCTTTTGACTTGATTGAATATGAGAGTTTGAGCTTTGAGTTTAATGCTGCAGACATTCGATTTTTTTCTATTTTTTTATTTATTTTGATGGATTATGAATAAGATTTGGATATACTAAGATATTTTACTTTGGATTCGGGAGTATATAATTATATTATTTTTTAATTTGTAAAAATATTTTTGATTGAATATGGAAAAGTGATTGTCACCATTAAAACCCATTGCCTATGTTTACTCATACACCCAACACTGGCCTTTTAAGACAAATGGTATATATCTCTGCTTTGTTCCAAAAAATCTTATAATTGTGAATAAGTAAAGCACTAATCTCTTATTCACTCGTGGATGGTGTTTGAGAAGCATGATTAGAATGAAAAATTTTGATAGTTGTTGTCTGTCTCATGAATTTATATATTAAAATGATGAATATAACTCTCCATTTTATGAAAATTCTTCTTCATTTTATGAATATTTCTATATGATCCCGTCTAATGAGTATCCATCTCCATCTAATGAAGAAATATTTTCCACACTTTTTTATATCTATAACTAAATAAGAGAAAATAAAATTAAATCCATGGAAATTCATTCCTCTCATTTTTCCGTTCTCTCAAATTTTTAATAAATCAATCACAGCATAAGGAGAGAGGAAGTAAAAGGAATATTTTAACTTTATGGACAAAATCTAAAAGGGATCCTGAACTATCACTGTTTACTCAATTGCGGTCAGAACTATCACGATTTCTAAAAAGAATGCGATGAAAAAATGGACTGATTTTCTAAAATAAAATTCAATATTACATTCCAAAACTAATATTATTATAAGACTTAGATTTGTGTGTGAAAATTACATCATTTAGTTATCAAAAAACGTCATTTTCATTATGTGTGCAAAATGATATAATTTATTTTGATAACCAAACAACGTAATTTTCGCAAACAAATCTAATTCTTACAATAATATTAGTTTAACAATGTAATGGTAAATTTTATTTTAGAAAATCAGTCCAATTTTTTTCATCGCACCTTTTTTGGAAATCGTGTAGTTCTGACCGCAATTAAGTAAGTGGTGATAGTTCAGGACCCATTTTGAATTTTATCCCTTAATTTTATATTTTTCTATTATGTTGGATTAGTTTATGTCTAAGTTTTAACTATATTAAATTTTTGGAAATGAACAAATAATAGTTAAATTCATTCTTTCTTGAATTTGTGATAATTCATATTTTTATATTGTTAACTAATTTCCTTAGATGCCTAAGGTAGCAATAAATTCTTATTAATGTGAATGGATTAACATGAAAAGCGACAATGATGACTAATTAATTTCTCATGTACTCCCTCCCTCCTCTATTACATGTCGTTTAAGGATAATTTGTGTAGATTAAGGTGAAATTAATGCTAGCGGTTGAACAAATTTAATGAATGAGTGATTGATGTTATTACAAAAAAATTCTTGCAAAAAGTAAAATTGATACATGATTTCTGGTGAGGAATGTATTTTTTATTGAATATGATAATGAAGTGATTAATGTTTGACATTTTAAGGTAGTTGTTGACATTAAATACGCATTGAAAATTTTTAAGTGACAAATAAAAGTAAATAAAAAAATTCGATTAAGTGACATATAAAATAGATGAGAGGGAGTATATACTTGTTTGTTCAGCTTTTCGTATTGAGAAATGGCTTCGACTTGGTAAATAATTGCTGGTGACCATTGTTTTGGTTGTGGAACAATAAGTGATTGAGACGTTGAGGTCTGAAAATGAGCAGGTGTCAAAATGGAAGAACCCCATTACAGAACCGAGCCAAGAAAAAATAAGTATGATGTGTATATATACAGGGGGCGGATCAGGTGAAAACCCTCCTGGATATGTAAACTGTGCACCAATCTGATCCGTCGATCTGATTTTCATCAATGCACCAGATTATTTCCATATAATTAATTTTTTAGTTTATGAAAAAATTATTACGTCATTATTTGGCTTCCTAATTTAACGCCGTCAAAAAATCTTCCATATCCCATGACTCCCGTCACTATCCCCCAAAATACTCCACCAAGCCCCACTCGCGATTATCTTTCCCTATCACCCAATCTATTTGACGAAGCCCCACTCGCGATTCTCTACTGCCGACTTTTCTCCGCTGTATCCTATTCTCGTCGTCTGTCATCGCTTCAGTCGCTTTCACCTCCTTCTTTTATCCGTCTGTGCAACGTCGCTGTCAGAACTGGTGTACATCAAACACAATAAAAATGGTGCACAACGGAACTGGTGCACATCAGAACTGGTGCACATCAGAACTGGCGCACATCAGAACAATAAAAATGGTCGCATCTCACCCCCCAACCGACTCCCCCGTATCTCTTTTCGCCGACTCTCTCCCCCATCTCCTTTCTCCGACGTCTGTCATCATCTCAGTCGCTTTCACTTCCTTCTTTCGTCTGTCTGTGCACCGTCGCCGTCAGAACTGGTGCACATCAAACACAATAAAAATGGTGCACATCAGAACTGACGCACATCAGAACAATAAAAATAGTGCGCAGAGGACATGTCGACAGAGGTGGGAGGAGCATCGCCTGCGCGTGTGATATCGTGCGAGTGGAGAAATCGAAACAAATAGGAAAAGTAACGATCGGTTAATGAGAGAGAATCAATTAAGAGATAATGACGCTACTAATTACGAGATTAAGATATTTATTAGATATTGTCATTAAAAACAAATGAGATAATATCAAAAATTGGACATTAAATCAGAATCGTCAGATCTAAAAAGATCAACGGATTTGAATGGTTCACAGTTTACATATTCGAAGGGGTTTTCATTTGATCCACTCCCTATATATACATATATATATATATATATATAAAAGTGAACACACCCACAAGCCACCGGGTAGTTGTCAGCTTTGACTTCTTATGGCCACCCTCACAACCTAACTTGATTTTTCTTGAGGGGATATGTATGTGGCGTCTGGTCCCAATCAATGGCAGAGCCAGGACAATTATTTAGGGTAGTCAAGAAATAATAAATTTTAAATTAAGACATATGAATAAAGGGGATTAAATGTAAATATGGGTAGAGGCTATATTCGATGTTTATTTAATTTAATTTTTGATGTAACCTCCTTCGTTAATTTATTAAACAAACTGTCTGATTTCCGGAATCATTTTTTTTAAAAAAATCAAACATTTTATTAATATGATCAAGATAAACCCTTCATCGGTGATAAATACAAAAAAAAAAGGTCATACGTAGAGGGGGATGTCATAATCATATGTTATGCCATTCACTTCTTATTTCTCTCCAACAATATCAAATAAATTTGTTTTTTTCTCTCTCTCATCAATGCCGCCAACTATATAAAATCACATTTATTTAGGTGGGTAAATAGGGATATGGATCTCATACAGCCAAACAATTTGCTGCACACACAAAATGCGTAGCTTTGAGTATTATCAATCACTTACAAACTGCTATATGTAAAGTAAATATCATCTTTACACATGACAATTTGTGTGTGCAACAAATTGTTTGGCTGCATAGGATCCAATTCCGATATATAGAAACTAACCGGGGGTGTAAGGCGAGAATGTGAGAAGATTGAAGTATTAAAAAGAAGAAGACATATTTTCACCTTCAATAAGTCTATATTCAGCAGGCACACATCGACATTAGCCTATTTCATTCTTCAAAATTTCATTTTTTATCACCCATCGACTATGATTTCTCATCAGAGGAGCTCGAACGGAATGGATTTGATCTCCCAAGTATGTATTTTTATTTTCCACCTGGCATTTTTGTTCAGTCGCATTGTGTTTATTCCTTTGTTGGTGCTCAATTTTTTTATCCAAAAGCCTTTTTTATTTTTTTATTCAATGCATATTGCATATTGTTTTGGGTTACTACAGATTTGTTCACTGCAGATTCTATGTTGTGTTCCAATTTCTATGGAATTGTTCACTACAGATTGCATGTTGTATTTTGGATTCTATAGAACTATGTGTTCTTTTTTAGTTGCGATCTGTTGGGTTAATCTAAATAAGTTATTTTCTGTTATATGCGTTTCAATGATGTTTTTGTTATGCATACGAGGTGAATTTATTATTCACGGGCAAATTTAAGTTTTTTTACTTTTGATTTCCGTGGATTTGATCAATGTAGAGTACTGAATTTTATGGCGTATCATTCATTTATTTCAGTTGTGATCTGTTATTTTCAGTTACTTCAAGTTTTTATGCGTTTTTTTTTGTTTTTAGATGCGATTTGTGTTTGTTTTGTTGCACATACTTTACTAGGTGAATTCATTGTTCACTATAGATTTGCATGCCTTTTTTCATTTTTTTGTATAATAACTGTTACAAACCCACGACGCACCTCATGCATTTTTCTCGTGCAGCTACAAATATTGACATTTATGACAATAACAAATAATGTTTCGCCACCAACTTAGAAAATCAAGATGAACACAAGCACTTCACGGTGCACACCCCTGAGGATGAGACTTGTTTGTGGATGCCGGTGTGCGATGACAAGTTGAAGGCATTTAAGAGGAAGATATTCAACTCAATAAATTAAGAGGATTTGTTTTTTACAAAAAATATGCAAGAATATCATGTTATCAAGTTAGATTGACCACAACAACAAAAATATGCGAAGTGATTCCATCAAATTGCAGTATCATTTTCGCAGTATACAAGGGCTACATAAGTTTAAAGCATTCAATAACCTTAAGGATGATGCGTTAGGTGGTCATAGGAGGAGGCCGTCGACACGATTTGGGTGCAAAACACATCTAATATTTAGATTACTAGGAGATTCCTCTTATGTTGTGATTTTTTTTTGAAACAAATTTATTGAATCAAAGGAGCCCCAATAGGGGAAACAAAGAAAACAAACACCTAAAACCAACAAAAACATCACAAGACAACCTGCAATAAGGGACAAAGCTCCACAATCAAGCTAATACAACAAAACTCCACGCAGGAAGCAAAAGAACAAACTAAACAGAGGAGACAAGCTTGCGATCTTATGTTGTGACTTTGTTTAGGACTATAATCATCATCTTACATGACCCGAATATCAATAATTTCTAAAATCAAATCATTCATTAAATTTTACTCAACATAACTTTATTATGGATTGTGGTAACATCAAGATTGGTGCAAAAACGTCTCATAAGATTCTTAAAGAGATATTTGGTGGGTATGCAAATGTTGTTGCACATGTTACAAATTATTTTGAATTGTTTGAAAAACAAACAAAACTTATGCCCTAGATTTGCATTCAACTATTTTGTGGGCACAGACGGTGAACTTCAAATATGTTTTTAGGCTGGATAGACCTCAAAAAATAATTATTAAGTTTTTGGGGATTGTGTTGCACTTGATGCAACATATCAAACAAACAAATAAATCTATTTAATTTTTTTTTGTAGTTATGAATCAAAATATTTTTTTATTTAGTGCCTTTATTGTGCAACACTATTTAGTTAAACATGTTTTCATTTTTTTTATCTTGGTATTAAAGATACAAGCTATTTTTGTGTCATTCACCGAAGTAGAAAATTTTAAATGTCGTATCACATTTGGGATTAGTTTGTTGGTCAAAGAGAATGTAGAAAATTATGGATGGCTCATGAAGTTGTTTTGCAAAATTATGAGTTGTAGTCTCCGTATATGGATAACAAACCAAGACCCTTCTATGAAAATTGTAATTAAAAGTATTTTTCTTGACTCCATTTATCGACTCTGTATGTGGCACATTACGAAAAAATTCACCAAAAAGTATTATTTTACTTTTTAATTATTTTATTGACTTTTTTTATCGAATTTGCATATTTTTCTTATCATTTTCTTAATTTTTATGTTTGGATGTTCTTTATTGAGACAAAAAATTCATAGATAAATTAGATGGCATTGTATGGAACGCACACCATGAACCAGATGTTTTTAAAATCCGAGTGCGAATAAACGATTAAAGACTACAAATTTTCTAATAACAAATAATTGTCCGATATGTACGAAATGCGGGCTAATTGGATACTAGCGTTTTTTCATAATATTTCAATGGGAGGACTTGTAAGAACTTCTCAATCCGAATGTGAAAATTTATTTTTTATTTTGGGATATCATTAACTGAATTTTTCATATTATTTGATACCGCAATGGACGCAAAAGGACATCAGAAGAACCAACTAGACAATTAGACAACTACTTTGGAACTTGTTATCAAGACTTCTCTTATGATTGAAAAACATGCAACTGAATTATACACGCATACAATCTTCTACAATGTGCAATACGAAATTATTTAGTTATGTCTACATTATTACATGTGTTCTATTTTGGGTGATGATGTAACATCGTTATCCTAGTAATAAGTAAATAAAATAATAATATATTTAATATAAAAAAAACACAGGTTTAAATAGGCCCAATTAACCTTACGTTAGCATTAGGGTTTCTTTGGGGTATGTATAAATAAACCCAAAAAAAAGGGAAAGAAAGACAGAAGAATTTTAACCCGGCGGTGCGTTTCCGCCGTCCTCCTTACTCCCACTAGTCGTTGATTTTTTCCATCACCCACGGAAGGTATTATCCATTCTACATATTATCTTCTTCTTACCGTATATTTAGGCTGGTTCTGGGAACTGAGGGGTAAGTAGCGGGTTATGGATTTATGGATGTTGAGGTGACTGGTCTGCATAGTTTTGTATTGATGTGATGTATGAGTCAGTTTTTATTTGGCTAGATTGATTAAGATTACAACTTGGTAGTAGCATTCACTGTGTTGTTCTGTAGCATTCGTTGTATTGATGTTGGCAGTAGTATTGTGTGAGATTGATAGTACAGTTAGGTGCTTGACTGGCTTTCAAGTCAGTCCATTGGTTCGGTCCGTTTGATTTGGTTCGGTGTGTGTAGAGGGGTGAGTCTGGTGCAATTAGTACACACGTACACCTCCCCACTTGAACCTTCTTTTGCTTTTCTTTGCTTTTGTCTCAGCAGCTTTGTTAAAACAGTGATGTAGTGTCAAATGTGAACCTTAAAGTTATATCAATGGAGCAGCATACTGAAGCCAAGCTTTGTACATAATTAAAATATAACAATGTAGTATTTAGATTGAGAATAGGACGTGTAACGTCAAAGTCTGTTTTATTAATTATTTAGTGGTAACATAAGGAAAATTTATTGATTTTGATCAATGGAACCGGTACAATATAATTTATATATATATATATATATATATATATATATATATATATATATATATATATATATATATATATATATATAATTATAGGTCGGGAATCAGAGTCAAATTACTGAACGAGTTGATTGTACGGTTTCAAGCTTAGCTTGAGGTGAGTAAATAATTCCTACGTATTTCTGTTCGTACAAATTTAAATATGTGATCGTTATTAAAGCATAATGGGTACAATACGAACATAAAATATACCCATGTGGAAAGGTGAAATGGTTATATTGAGCATTCATTATTCATGTGCATACATGCATCATGACTGTGACGCTTGTTTCGCAAAAAGATTTCGCGCTTCTTATATGATTGATTTATGATCCGGATCGGCAGTGACGACTGCCTAGCCAAAGAGGGCTTACTTCACAGTTCATGTTTAGCACGCATACGCATTTGCATTGACATATTGCATTTGATGTGGTATAAAGAAATATATTTGTCAACGAGATGATAAATAACCCCCCATACGTACTCAATAAAAGTACGAACGGTGAGCGAGCCGCACGTGATTAATAAGATATTAAATTAAAATAAAAGAAATTTCCCCATACAGCTCGCTAAATACGTAGCTAGTTGTTTACTCATAGAGTGAGTCTTTTGACTCACTTCCAATATCTAAATTTTCTTTTCAGATCAGTAATCGTTCAGTTAGTGACGGTCTTCGGGTAGCAACGAGCGAGCTCTTCGGTACGGTGCCATCCAGCGTTTCAGTTATTTTATCCAGTGGAGTCAGCAGTTCTTTACTTTTTTCTTCATTTTAATTACTTTATCACTTCGTTATTAGTCGCTCCGATGTACTTGGTTGAGATTTTGGATTGATTTTGAATAGTTTAAATTTACTGAATTTTATTTAGAGAGTATGTTGAACCTTTGACTTTGACTTTTTTTAATCGACGTTTGTTTGACTAAAAGTTAAAAAGACAAGTCAAACGCCATCACGATTCACATTTTTCAGGGTCGTGACAGATGATGAGTTGAAGACTTATGATATTACGGAGGAGGACTCAATACATCGTGTTTTTAAGTTTTCTTTTTCTTTTTTTTTTAAAAATGAATATGGATTTTGAATAAAATTGCATTTTTTACATCTAAATTGCTTATGCACACATTTTTTAACAAAAAAATGACATATTGTGCACCATATTAGCTCTAACTTTATAGAATGCAAGATTAAATTTTTTTAACGAATATGTCTGGCTTCCCGTTACATTTCTTAACTTTAAAATCAAGTGGTGTCACTTCATTACCAGATTGCTTCATTAGTAATAAATGGACTACAAAAGCGGTGCACAGGTTGGATTCATCATCAGATGGCGACAGGTCGAGAACATTCAATGGTCAAAATGGATCAAAAAAACTGTGAATTGAAATGAACGCAACAGCAATATCTGTATGTTGTGATAAACAAAAAAACTGACAAACTCATAGAAACTTTACGTGCTTTCAGAGACAAATATTCTAACGGGGCATAACACATGAAAAAACAATACATATTTGAATCGTTAAATGATTCACACCGTCCTTCTAAAATTATTGTCTAAACACCACATTAGTTGAGGAATATATA
>NQLW01000083.1:253234-271034 GCA_002312845.1 Kalanchoe fedtschenkoi
GATGTCTGAACACCATATATTTTATAGAACTATGCATTTGCATTATTTTTTACCGCATGCATGACAACCCCTTTTATTTCAGAAACGGTGAATACCAAATTTTTTATGATATTGAGTATTGACGGTGCCAAATTAGACAAAATATTATTTTATTGAACTTAAAATTTAATACAGGATGTCTCAAACAAACATGACATCGTATAAATAAAATATTACATCACAAAAAAGCTATAGCGGATAAAATCTTAATATTCAACATACCTGAATTCTCTGTTCCTTCTGCAAGATTCTTCACATCTTTTTTTGTGCGCTCCACGCTCCTGTGTAGAAAACATATCGTTCTCCTCAGCCGAGAGGCTTGCATATGCTAGACAATCCCTTTTCACTTTGTTAAATAGTTTATTTTTTCTAATATAATAGTGTTGTATAGAAATTTGGCTATCATTCTAACTACCTACTCGTCATGTTGCAGCACAACATCATGAAATAAACAAAAATTATTCACAATATTCACAACACTCTCTCGATAAGGTCCCTTTCAATTTCATTGCTGCATTCGACCCGAGAAACATCTTCATGTGTCGCATTAAAATATCCCAAAATCAATAATGTTATCCTTTATCTTCCATGTGAAATGAAGGTCTTTTGGAGTCTCATTATCCAACATGATTGTTTTGAGATGTTTTCGACTTTTCAAAAATTTAACCGTGCAGTTTTTCTGCACATTATCGAGTATGCATCAAATTATTATAATTTTCACTTTGAATACAAACACACTTTGTTAAAAAAAATCCAAAGTAGTACACAAAAAAAATGTTCCTGCATAAATTGTACACAAATATATCAGTCTAGATACTCAATAAGAAATTAATGTCAAGGACTCATATCTTTAATTACTTATGCGTGCAGGCCTAGTTAGGATTTTTCTAAATATATTTAAAATTAGGCATATTTTTCATCAGAGATAACTTATATGACTTTGAGGCAAAAAGACAACAAGAAGAATAAAGAGGCACTCGAAAAATTAGAGACTTGTATTGTAAAGAGAGAGAGAGAGAGAAATCTGTGTGATGAGTCTCATCCTAGCCACTTCAGCATTGACATTCTCCACAAAAGCGTGCAACTCCTCCACATGAGTGACAAATTACAATCCACCATAGCTTGTCGATCTTCCATCTCGTCCCAACTTGACTGAATTAAGGTGTTGACGTGTTGAAACAACTTACCTTCTAATTTGTTCCTCATGGAATCTAGCAACTCTCGAACTACTCCCGCAGCATGGTCCATCTCCTTTAACTAGTTTTGATGTTCACAACTTTCTCACGCAAAGCTTCCACATTGTTCTCGCATATCCCAATGTTATCCCGTGTGTCAGTAATATCTACAACAGTCTTTCAAACCGAACTTTAGTGGCCTAAACAGACTTCTCTCTTGGTGGCTTTTGGTCTCCTTCTTCGTGTTCCTCCCACGAGTTTTACCATTGATCACCATGATGTGTCAAAGAACATGGTCAGATACCATTTGTCATGGACTTGCATTTTGGATCACTTCCCGTTGCGGCACCTAGTTGGAATTTTTCAGACTGAAAGCTTGGAAAGCTTTTCTTCGAAGATAACTTATATGAATTTGAGACAACAATGCAACAAGATGACTAAAGAGACACTTGGAGAATGAGAGAGACTTGTATTTTAGAGATAAAGACAACTCTTGGATGATTTGATGAGTTCCTCTTCATGTTTTCAAATTTGCCTCTGCGATGGACGATGGATATCGATATGATTTGTGATTTCAATTCTCCCACTTTAAAATATCTAGATATTTACATTTCCACACTATAACACAAGCTTCTAGTGTACGTGTTTGAGTCTCTCTTCCTTAGTTCTCTAATACGGGCTTGAATTTGGCTTGCCTCTTCATCTCATTGAGCCTCTAATATGGGCTAAGCTGCTCGAACTAACTGTTGAATCTTTAGACTTAGTTCAATCAGACATGTCATGGCCAAATTTATGCCTTATCCTTTGATTCTTATCCCTCGAACGGATCGGACCGTGACATTCCATCCTAATTTTGATTGGGTGTAAGATTGTGACACTAAGCATAAGCTAATAAGAAAGTTAGTTGTCACTACCCCACATCGACTACAAGTTAGAGAAATGAGGAAAAGCTTGTGAGTAAAAGAGCAAGACATTAAGCCTTGCTAGGATTATATTGGCCTAAACTTCGTCTACTCGACTACAGCCTTGCTGTATGCATTGGCCTAAGCATGAGGATCATGCCTCAAGCATTGGCCGTGCTAGATTGAAATTTTAGAGGGCTTCAAAATCTTATTTCATGCAAATGCCGAAGTTGTTTGAGCCGCCTTGCTGACTTTGACGAACCACAAATTTGTTTTTGTTAAAGATTGATGGGCAGTCAACATTTAGTCCATACTTTGCTCAGAGCAGATCCACCTTGGGTTCTCAAACATGCTGTCATCCCAACCACCATTCGGGTGACCCTTACCAGTTCTCACATGCTAGCAAGGTAAGCTCTCGATGTCACGTGATGAAAAACAAATCGAAGTAGGGAAGCTAAGAGAGTGCAAGATATGCAGTAATGGTTTTGCACCAAGTTTTTATGTCTTCTGTGTAGAACAGTAAGGCTCTGTTCCTGAGTTTGGAGGGAAGGGAAAGGGAAGGAGAGGAGAGGGAAGAGAATGAAAGGAAAGGGAAGGGAAGGAAAGGAGAGGAAATGGAAGGAGATGAATGAGTGTTTCTGAGTTTAGGAAGGATTTGGAGGGATAAGAGAAGAAAATAAAAAAATTGACTAAAATACCCTCACATAAATTTTTTTTTATTAACAAAAGATTCTTTTAATAAAGGGTAACATTGTAATTGTACCCCTTCACCTCCCTCTCCCTCCAATTCGGATGGATTGAAAATGGGGGGTTTTAAACCCCCAAGCCCCTCCTTCCCCTTCCCTTCCCCTCCTACTAAAACTCAGAAACAATCTCTTTTTTAATTTTCTCTTCCCTTCCCTTCCCCTCCTAAAACCAACTTAGGAACATAGCCTAAATTTATTCACAACCAAAACAATGCCATTTTGTGGTCCGAGGTGCACAGGTTAAACCTGCCTGGTAACAACTTACGCCACAACACACGGAAAGACAAAGGCAGACAATCAGGTCCAACAACATATGACCGACACATTAAAACTGCGTCGTTTACGTCAGCTAGACCTTTGACCTTTGACCGGGAATAACACAACCAGAAAAGTTAGGAATCACAGCGCGATTTACTAAATACGCGCTAAGAAAATTAGCGACGATTTGTGTGTCGAAAAAGCATCGAAACTTGTCGTCGCAGTGTATATTTGTGAACTGTGAAAGACTGGAAAAAACGAATATCCGCAGAACAGAAGCACACCGGGCTCTCTCTCTCTCTCTTTCCCTCCGGAAGATTCCAACGTTAAAATTCGCATAACTGATTTCGATTCTCTGCCAATTGTCTCAATATATTTTGACCCCCATCCGAGTTTGTCATCAGTTTATCTATCTGGGAGAGCTTGAGCGGATCTTCTCATTCCATTGCTCAGGTACCTACCTCTCTGCCTCTCTGTCCTTGAATTCAGGATGTGGTACTGCAATTTGATTGTGAAGTTATGTTTTTTTTAAGAAGGGGTTACGGGATTTTGGGTTTATATTTGAATTGGATTGGATATGCTTCGTGGGTTTAGGGTGAAAGGAGGGGTTTTTATGAAAATTGAGGGAGTGGATGTGTAGATTTGGTATGGAGCTTGTTTTTGGTGTTCATAAACATTTTTAGATGAGGTGTTTGATTGTTGGTTTATGGACATCTTCTTAAAGCATGGAGCGGGGATTGATGGTTGGGTTTTGATCTGAACATCGAGCTCACTCGCACGCCATCGGAATTTTCATCGAAACCCATAAGAAAATATTAGTAGTTCTTTCCTTGTAATGTATGTTACAACTGTTCTGATGGTTAAAACGGTTATTGAGCAGGCTCTCTGTCAGCACTTTCTTGTAGTCCTGTGCTGGCGGAGGTCTGGGAGAGTTAACTTGCTAATAGAGGAGCCATGAGTCTCGATGGGTCATTGAGCTACAGCAAACAGCCTCTTGATGGATTGCACGGTGTGCGTTTGGTGCCACATTCGCCGTTTTTATCAGAAGAGTATTCACAACATGAGGATGCAAGCCATTCGAATTATAGCACTACGGCTATTGGTGCTGGCCAGCGGCTACTATTGCAGTGAGTGACATTAGGAAAGTTTAAATGATTTGAAGTCAACATTCCGGCATTTCACCGTTAAACCCTTATTATTAAGAGAATGCAGAAATGTGTTCAATTTAATCTACCTCATTCAATTTCTTGTGGCAATACAATGATTATCCACCATGCCTTGAATTATAATCTTGTTTTTCACTGCCAGGCGAGTGTGGCAGCAAAGACCCGCATGCCTGAGGCCAATACATTGTTGTATTCATGGTATGCAAACCATCTATTTTGCTACTTGTCCCATTATTTTCAGGTCTTTGTTGAGGGTATAGTAGCATGCATTTAGCATTGCTGGCCTGATAATTCAAAAGTCGACAATGAATAGGCCTACAGTTTGCCAGACATAAGACCTCAGGAAGGCACTGATATGTCAAAGAACGAATTCAGCTTCATGCTTATTTATTATATTTATTGGAAGTTATATTTAGTTAAAACTTCTCAAGCAGCATGAGCATATGCATGGAATTTTTTAAATGAATCGACATCTTATTGAGATTTTACGTACGAATGAACCACATCAGAACCATTTGGCGGTCACATATACATTTGCACATTGTTGCAAGTTTCAGTGAATGTTGGAACTGGAGTCAATGTCATTGGATGAACTACTTGTTTATCTGCTCCTAAACTTTATGCACAGATTAGCGTTATTAGTTTACTATCAGGCAGGTTATAAGGCAGTGATTAATTTGTTCATCTCAGACATGTCTTCGTTAAGGCCATGAAGTGTTACATGCCTTTTTGCTGATATCAGGATTTCTACTTGATTTTGTTAGGTGAGCACTTTTATGAAGCTGTTGCTAATGTGCTGACATCACTTCCTTTCATTGCACTGGGGATTCAAGCTCCACGGTGAGTTTACTCGTTAATTGCTCAATCACAGAGTAAGCATATGGATACTTTGTTTCCAGTTTCCATTCCTGACCTGATCACATGCTTACCTTGACTTTCAGGAAGAATTTAAACAGCAAAATATATGCGAATTCTTTAATTGGGGTCGGTGTTGCCTCTAGTCTATACCATTCTTCAAGAGGTGAAATAAGGAAATATTTACGGTGGGCTGATTACACAATGATAGCCACAGCCACAGTTGTAAGATTATCTTAATTGGGTGCCATTTTGTTTTTGTGATATATATTTGATGTTTGAAGATCGTTTGCATGTTAAACATAGTCATACATTAGCTAAAGTAGTGGTAAATTTTATGATATGAACTAAAATCATATTGACTATTCCATTTGAAATAACTTACGTTAGAGATCTTGAATTTTGTTCCTTATCTTTAGTAGCTTAAGTTATATATATATATATATTTTTTTTAATTTTTTTAATTAAATGTAAATTATAACGCACACACCCGATCTTCAGTGAATTTGAACTCTATAGTCGCACCCTCTTTATCACCAGACCACACCCCTGATGGCAGTAGCTTAAGTTATAGTATTGTTATCCTGACCATTTCGAAAGATAGGAGTCACAAATGGAATGCATTATTTTTTTTTTCACAAATCATCTGAATTTGGTCCTCAGATAGTGTTTTTATTTCTCATTTGACTCAGCACTCTATTTCTTTTGTTGCAGTGTTTGTCAAGAGCACTAAGAAATGAGAACCCAAAATTACTGATGTTGGCATCTGCGCTAGCTCTCCCTGTTCAGCCTTTAATGGTTACAGCTGTCCACACTGGAATGATGGAGGTAATGGCTCCCAGTTGAACTAGTAGCCGATGACATCTGTGGTTTCTATTGCTTCATGTTTTTACTTGTGTTCTAATTGTTTCTTACGTGGGTTTTTACCATCTCCAGTTAGCATTTGCTAAAAGAGCCGTCAAAGATCCAGATTTGAAGACAGCCCACAACCTGCATACCTTATCATCAATATTAGGTGGTGCGCTTTTCATTGCCGATGATGTCTTTCCTAACACGCCTTTTCTTCATGCTGGTTGGCATCTTGCCGCAGCTATTGGCGTCGGGACCATGAATAAGCTTCTCGAGTAGTAGTGTCTCTTTATGATTGATGATGTATATTCAACTTAGTTGTTGATTAGTGTATAGAACATTGTACTACATTTACATGTGATTAGCATTGAGAAACAGTGCAGTTGAAGCCATCCACCATTTTCCATCCTATGCAGCCCTCTGCTGATGTATTTTATGCAACCAAATTAGGTTCATCATTTCTATGTTCCTTTTTTATTTTTTCAAGGAAAATATAAAGCTTTCCACAAAACGACATTGTTGCTCTGTAAGCACTACAAAAACTCTTTCGCAACTGTTTCGATGTGATAAGCCGAGCAACCTTTCCTCCACCGTCAGTTCAAATGCCAAGTCAAGTCACCAGAGGTGTGATTTGGTGGTAAAAACGATGAGGCATGAATCCTGACAATTACTATGACCAGAGTTCGACTCTCGTGATGGTTTGTTCTGTGCGTTGTAATTTACTTTTAATAAAAAAAATTATAAAAAAATTGTTCAAATGGGCAGTCTTCCTTCTCAAATCTATAATGAATGAATCTATGGTAAGATACCGAAAAACTGGAACCAAATCATGACTTTGTGCCTTCTGTTTTGTTTAATAGGTAGGCACATGCAGCCATGGCATGGAAAGGAATATATTGAATTAGGAGGTTTTTTTCATCTCCAATCTTTTGTAATCGTGCTCTCATGCATACTGGCATTTTGTTGCAGCTATTGGCGTGGAGACGAAAAATAAGCTTCTCGAGTAGTGTTCCTACATCATTGATGCTCAACTTAGTTATTGATTAGACTATAGAGTCGGATCCAATAAAATTGGAATGACGGAGAGAAGGTTAGCCTGTGTTAGAGATCTGCTGCTATTGACCGATTCAAGGCTCGTCTTGTTGCCAAGGACTACACTCAATCACAAGGGATTGATTACCATGATAATTTTTCCCCTGTGATTAAAATGACTTCAGTTCGCGCTATGAAGGTCATAGCCGCTATCAAGCATTGGCCATTATACCAGCTCCATGTTAATAATGCCTTTTTATATGGCTTTTTTGAGGAAGAGGTATACATGAGGCTTTCCCCAGGACTTTATCCAGCAGTCAAGAAACAAGGGAAGGTATGTAGACTTCTTCGGAGCTTGTATGGACTCAAACAAGCCTCACGCCAATAGTTTGCTCGATTCAATGCTGCTCCGTTGCATTTTGGTTTCATTGCAAGTCTAAATGATTCCTCGTTATTCACCCTTCGGATCAATAGCCAGCTGGTGCTTCTACTTATTTATGTTTATGATGTGATTTTGACAGGCACTTCTGTTGATCTTACCACTGGTGTTAAGGAATTTCTTGATGCCTAATTCAAGATTAAAGACTTAGGGCATGCTAAATACTTCCTTGGTATTGAGGTTGCTCTCTCTTCCTCTAGTATATTCCTTTACCAGTACAAATATGTGTTGGATTTGTTGGTTGAAGCAGGTTTAACAGACGCGAAACCGTGTGCCACGTCTATGGACACTAAACATCGTCTTGCTATCTCACAAGCTGTGACGTTTTCAGACCCTGAATTTTATAGGCGTTTAGTTAGTAAATTGATTTACTTAACAATTACGCGTCCTGATCTCGCTTATCTTGTTCACATTATCAACCAGTTCATGAACAAACCGACTAAGGAATATTATTAGGTTGTTAAACGAATATTGCGATATCTTAAAGGTGCACCAGCGCAGGGTCTTTTCTTTTCATCTTCATCTTCTCTGGAACTTCACCTTTTTGTGATGCTGATTGGGCGACTTATCTGCTATCTCGCCGATCAGTTTCTGGATATTGTGTTCTACTTGGCCCGTCCCTTATATCGTGGAAGACAAAAAAATGACACACAGTGTCACGCTCCTCTGCTGAATCTGAGTACCGTACCATGGCCCAATGTTGTTGTGAAGTGACATGGCTTGTTCAATTACTTGCTGATATGGGGCTCGCGCTAACTCTTCCTGTGCAATTATTTTGTGACAATAAAGCAGCAATGCACATCGCTCATAACCCTGTCTACCATGAGCGGACCAAGCATGTGGAGCTCGATTGCCATCTTGTTCGTGAAAAAGTGGCTGCGAAACTCATTCTTCCGTACCATTTGCCTACCCCGGATCAGCCTGTCGATCTCTTGATTAAAGCTTTGTTTTAGCTGCAGGTTGTAAGCTAATGTTATGTACAGGGACTGTGTATTATGTGTAGGGGATGCAAGTGTTATTTTGTTATCAAGGGGGGTCGTATTGTATTTTGTGCAGCATTATAAAATGCTAATGAGGCTGTAATAAACTTTTCTTCTGCACATTAATAAAATTAGGGTTCTCTTCTTCTCCCGTACGACTTTGATCGTCTTTGCTCTCCAGCTTCCTGGCGGAACTCCGGTGGCACTAAAGTGCAGAATTCACAGCCTGGCTTGTTTGGATGACATGCAAAAACCCAAAATTGGCTTGTTGAAAAAATGGCGTTATTAATTTTTTTTTGAATTTTCACTTAATTTGATATATCTCTTTAATGCTCTTCAGAATAATGTAGATTTAGTTTATTATTTTTGTTTAAGTCTTCTAGTATTTAAATTCGTTTATCAGGCGTCTTCCCAAAGAGTCAAGATCGTTGAAGAGTGCATGTTAATTGTGTAAGAGGTTTATGAAAGTCATGTCTCATTGGATGGAAGAAACAATTGTTTTAAATGGAGGCTACGTTGCAGTCTTTAAGTGGTCCCACTGGAGGCTATATAGCAGGCTCCGGTCAAAAGATTCTTCATCAATTGTATTGGAGGCTATATTGTAAGCTTTGATCGGATAATAATTTATCTAATCTCATGTTCTATTTCTAAGTAATTTGAGATAATTTATGTATGTTCAAGAGTAACTCATATTTTTTTGCTCTCTTGTAAGCTTATATTGTGAAGATGAAGACTTATAACCCAAATAGTGATAGTGAAGAAGTTTGGAGCCATAAAGGAGGCAATTCATTAAAGTTATGCTCATAATTAACCAAGTATGAAGTTACATAGGAGTTGTGTTTGACCGAGTGTGGTGAGTGTTTCATCTTCCAATACTCGTTGAGTATGAAGAATGCACTGAAGGTCGACTATGTATGCCAGGTATTTCACCCCTGCCGTGTACTCAACAAAATATGAAGATTAATTGTGAATATACTCGACAAAGTTTCATGGGTCTAACACTCTATGTCCTACACTCAACTTAGTATGAATTTTTTCTTGAGTCATATTCAATCAAGCATCGTTTGTTACAACTACAATTATCTAATTTGACCAAGTTTGACCCTCTGATGTATTTAACTCATAACTTCTCAGAATGAAATCTTAATAGATTTAGGAACTATCCCTTCATGCTTTCACTATAAATACAAGAGTAATTCATACACAATAGAGAGAGACGAGGGAAAAAAAAGAAGCAATGTTTAAAAGAAGGTGCCTTATTCACTATGGCGAAGACAAATAGTCCAAAAGCACCTTTCTATGTACTCTTAACTCCTTTCTTATATTTTGCATATTGACCATAACTAGGTAAGTTATTATCATGAGTGAGTTGTTAGTGCCTGCCTAATGAATCGTTAACTGACACATATTTCATAAGATTTTGGTTGTCTCGAGAATCTATTAATCCTTAATTAAGGATCATTTGACTAATTAGAGGGCGTTTATGATTAATGAACTTTAGCATATGACTAATGAAGAATAAGCTTAAAGTAATGCACATAAATGAGTGTCAGATATTGAGTTGAATAAAAACGAAAAAGATTTGGTCCGGATATGATCTAGTTCAACCCACGCCTAAATCAGATAAACCAGATCAGTTAAACATGTGTGTATGAACCATGGATAATGTCTTCTGGGCCTGGACCATAGGCCCAAATTTAATAACCGAACTGATGACCTTGACACACGGTTGAAGCTTAAAAGCACGATTCACCAATGTGTGAGGTCTGGATTGGAAATGTTTCGAATTAAAAAAACGGATAATCTAGATTTATATCTGTGTCAGATAATTTAGATTACCGTGAAAATTATGAAATGGTTTTGTGGCGTTGCAGATCCGAACTTTTTCCGCGTGGTTTAAAATTTAGATTTAAATGTTTGTGCGAGTGATTTCCAGCAGTGGTATTAGAGAAATTTTCAAAATTGATTTATATAGTTTGTATGTCCTACAGTAATTTTTCTGTGATTGGATCTAGAAAAACCGAATGAAACCTAAAAAAATAATTGTTTTAGTAATTTGTCATTACGAATGTAACATGATTGATCCATTTTTTATTTTTTTATTTTCGGGATTATTTGAGAATTATTAGGGAAAGTTTCATTTAGAAATGAATCTTGAATTGAAAGTTGTCCAAACATGTCACAATCAACACAACGTGTTGACCGAGTTAACTCGATTTAAGTTGACTGATTCAATTAGTGCCACATGACCGATTCAGTCCCCTTAAACTGATCGAGTCAACTCGGTGTTAACTTGCAGCAATATGTCTCACCAGAGCCTCGTCAGAGATAGTTAATTACGAATGTAACATACTAATAAAAGATTTTTTAAGTTGCCACAATGTGTCGAGCTTGAAGAACGTCCCAATGGTTTGCTATTTATTTGCCTTCTTAAGGAGGTTCAGTGTCATCTGGGATAGCTGTCCGGTGGGTTTGAGCGCATGTAATTTTACAAGACGTCCGTTATGATTGAACTGAACCCATAAGTCCCGAAAGCAAAATAGTGCTGGGCCTATATCTTAGTCATTCGGCGCCCGACAAGACATTGGTGTCCTATATCGGTAACAGCTACAAATTGACCATGAGCTCCGTATCAGCGAATGTCATCGGCACGCCATGGCTTATCCCGCTGCATCGAAGCTCTTCACCGTTACCGATTGTGACACTCAGATGTTGGGATTGTTCAATTGGAAGCCCTAGATGTTTCGCCAAGTCTCCACGGATGAAATTGTGGATGGATCCACTATCCACTAACACAGTCACCGGTCTACCATAGATGCTGGCGGCCAATCGCAAGGTACTAGGGTTTATCTGCCCTCGAAGGGCGTGGAAGGTGATGTTGGGAATATCCCCTCCCCTGTGCTCTTTCGGGTCAACCAGGGTTGTCTCCCTTTCCTCCTCTTCTTCTGGCGCTTCTTCCGGTGGGTCTTTGATATCATCGATTAGTAAGAGACATTGAAATTGAAGACGGAAGTTGTGGTTAGCAATGAAGTTCTCATCACAATTGTAACACAAGCCCTTCTCTCTTCACGCAGCCATTTCTGCTCGGGTGAGGTGTTTGAAGGATAAGTGTGGTTTGGTGTTGGATGGGTTCCCCTTCGGTAGAGTGTTTGGGTTAGGTAGTTTGTTGGGTCGGTGGTATAGATTTTGGAGTTAGGGACTATAACTGGGTTTGGGTGGAGTTCGAGTTTCTACCAGCACCTTATCTTCGATGGTTTGTGCCATGGACATCGCCTGATGTAAATCCGTTGGTCGGAGAAGGATCAGTTCTCACCTTACCTCCGGTTTGAGGGCCACCAAAAACCGTTTGAGAAGGCTTTGAGAAGACAGACCCATGGTGTGGGTCGATAGGGCTTCAAATTCCAAGATGAGAGCTAATACAGTGGTTGTCTGTACCAACCGGTTAAGCTCGACTTCCGCATCCCAATAGTCCGACGGTCCAAAGTGCTTTCGAATGCTCCTAGAAAATTCTCTCCAATCGGTTCTCTTACTGGTTGTGTGTAAGAAACGATACCATTGTAAGGCGACTCCGGTCAAGTGCAGTGAAGCCACAGTTTGATGCTGATGTTCCAGTATTTGCTGGAGATCAAAATACTTTTTTGCCTGGAACAAACCATCCTTCGATCTCTTCCTCTCCTGAGAAGAAAGGTAGACTTAGTTTTGGGACGTTGTTAGCTACTGGGTTGCCAAGATATACCGGAGTATTGTATGTAAGTTGGGATGTGGGTAAGGTCTGGTAAGATGGGAGGAGTAGCTAGGAGAGGTGAGGTATTTCTAGAGGAGGTTGGGGTTTCTATAGGTTGCTTTTCTAGGTTAAATGTAGGGTGGTGAGGATGGGTTGGGGTTTCTAAGTTCCTTGGCCCTTGGCTTTGCATCATACTAATGATTAAAGCCAGTTGCTCCTCTTGTTTCAAGGCTTGAGTCTGGATGGCTGCCGTCCTCTCATCTTGTTTTTTATTTTGTGCCTGAAGTGCATCGCCCATAGACTGTCGTTTCAGTTCAGAAAACTGAGAAGCAAGTATCGCGTTCGTTGGCATCCTGGCTAGAGCTCTCAATGAAAGCACCAAAATGATGCCAACGAATGTCAAAGAAGTGGAATGAAGGGGACAAAGGAGTCAGAGATGAAGAATAGATGAGTTAGGGAAGGGAAGGATTATTAACTTTTCTTATCTATTTCCCTACAGATCGTACCAATTTATACAGCCACATGCATAACTAATCTCCACACTCTTTCCATGCCTCCTATGCCACCTTCACATAGGTTGTTAGACCACTCATTCTGTAGCGGGATACCTGGTGGTCCCCTTCTTCTGACGTGCTTGATGTGGAGTGCTGAGTGCATGACTTATATGCCGCCTGGTCCCCATGTGTATTTTCTTGGACCGTATCATGTAGCCATGGATAAGAAGATGAAAACTTAATGTAAGCACTGTGGAAAAAAAAACACAAAGAAATTGGTTGTCTATCGTAAAACACTAAAAAAATCAGATCAATTAGAAACAAATTTTTTATTTGGGTCTAAAGCTTGAATATTTGCTTCAACATTGATATGTTCAACATTACATAACAGCTTTAGTTCAAACTTAAACTCAGCTGCCTTCAACCCTAGGGTATAAGACTCTTTCACTGAGCCACGAGATTGATGCAGCGTCGAAAACTTCTGGCAGCCTTAATAGCTTCGGCCCTTGAACATGTCTTTAAGAAGTAATAGTGTTATGCGTATTTACTCTTGTATAGTTGGGTTAGACCTCAAAATTTAGAGTAGCACAAAATCTTCAATTTATCTCGACCGACCCTGATCATACTCGATGAGAGTGGCATTATCGGTTATGAGAACTCTTATTGAAAGACGATGTTGTGATTATTGTTCATGTTTTCAGCAGATCGAGCTGGCAAGAAACAGTACATACAGAATATTTCAACGTGGTACAGGTTATTTGTGGCTCCATAACCCAGTAGAGACAGAAGCAGCCTGCATATGTGATGCCCGAGAAGCCAGCTTCCTTGGCTAATGCCAGGAACTCGTGTACCCTGCGTTCTTTGCCTCCACGAGACACCGCCAGCATAGCCAGATCCAATTGACAGATGCTCTTTGTAGTGCTGCCACTGTCTGGTACGTCGGGCAGAATGCTGGCATCAACCACTATCACCTTTCCGCCGCTGCCGCCGCCGTCTGGAAGAGCTTTGTGGCAATTTTTCAACAGCTTTAGGCAGTGAGCATCACTCCAGTCGTGGAGTATCACCTGCAATATTTTTGTAAATGATCAGTTATTGTATTATATTTAAGTTTAACAAGTCAAATATACTACTACTACATCTACACACATGATTCACTCAACCATTACTACCTTCATGAAAATGGTATCGGCAGATGGAACACTCTCAAACATGTCTCCCCCCACATGTTCCAGACCTGCAAAAGGAGGTTAGATACACCAATTCTATGAAAACAACATCTTGATATTGATGCGGTAAAGCTTCAGATTCATTCTGAGACCTGCCTGGATAAGATGGGGCATGTTGTATGACATGGGGTAAGTCAAAGTTGATGCCTTTAATGTGTGGATACTTAGAGGTGATCATACTAAGCGAGACCCCAAGCCCTCCGCCAACATCTACAAGCCGCCTGACTTGCTCAAACCCCTTGTAACCCTCCAGCATATTCGACATGAACATGGTTGTATGGTTGAGCATAGCTTCGTTGAACACCTGATTGAACATCTGGTCCTTCCCAGGATACTCAAATAGATGGACCCCATGTGCCCTGTGAAATGGCGATCCCCCTTCCAGCACCGCATCTTTCAGGTGAGACCTGTAAATCATCAGACAGACGTACTCGGTAGTTTTATGAGTCGTGAAATGAACATACATACTACATGCACGCATACATACCATGTCTCCATGAAGACCTTATTATGAAGCAACTTCAGCAACGGTGCATACGAGACTCCACTTTCATTTTTCAGCAGGTACCTGCACATGGGCGCCATAGTGTAAATCCTGCTGCCACTGCTTGAAACTGAGCATTTCACTACATCATAGCTGGTGAGAGGAGGTAGAGCATCCTGTCCAGCATCGCCGGAGCTTCCGCGTTACTGGTATTCAACTTGGCCGCAATCTCCTCAGCGCTCAGGCCGTACTGATCAAATCTGGCGCCATGATCTCAAACAAGTCCAGCTGGATTGCAGCATGGAGCACCATGGGGAGCACGACCGAGTAGAGCAGCTGTGATGCACATCCCAAGTCATCGTCGTCGTTAGCCTCATTGGAACCGGACGGGGCTGTCGCTGTGTTGGGCCGAGTGGATGACGACGACATTTTTAATGCGATAAAATTCTTGACTGACCACTGTAAGCTGTTTGGATTAATTTATAAACACGAATGGAGAGGATGGATTAGTTATTCTTAGGTTTATTGAAGTGTCAAGTGGCTAACCAAATAAGTACGGATCATATATTTTCTTATAACGATGTGATTTGGATGGCCTTATAATCCCCCCTCCGTTCTTTTTATTTATAAATATTATTTTGACTTGCAATTTTTTATTTGAAATGTCATCTTAAATGTCATGATAAATGGATAGTTGATTATATATTCAAAACTAATTAATAATGAAAGTGCTTGTGATATGTGAAAGTCCTTTAATTCTAAATATGAATCCCATTTGATTTAGTATTAGTATTTTATAAATAGAATGTCTTAGTGGTAGGACATGGCCAGTTAATATACATAATATTCATTCTACATTATTAATTGTTAACCATGCATTAAAAAATGTAAGAAAGACAAGTCAAACGTTAGGATTTTCTCTCTCTATGAGGTGACAACAGACGACCACTAGGGTTTGCAGGCATGTCCTCTCCGGCGAGAACGGCCGGAAGCACCTCCTCCCCCACTCCATATATACACATGACAATGAACGTGCCTCATGCAGTGGACATTGTGTCCGGAAAAAGTTAAGTCTCCTTCATTTGTGTCGCTGACATGGATACAGGCAGTTATGGGGAACAAACGTTCACAGGATGATAGCTAAAAAAAATTTATGGAGTCATCGTCACATAGTGGAGGACATGCGATGTTACGCTGGACAAAGAGTCCTAGAATGAAGGTATTTGAGACTGGGCGCAAATCCCTAATTGTAACGGTTTTTTGCCTTTGGCCTTCCCTTTACATAAACAGAAACTATGTCAGAAAGAAGCGGTGAGCTAAGAATGTAGTTATAGTGGAGGACCTGCGTAATGAAGTTTTCATTTTCTTTTACGAGACACACTGCCTTGAAGGAAGTTCTTAAAAAAGGATCATAGCCTTTCGATGGTCGACCATTGATCTTACAGTCACATGGAGACCTGACATGTCTTTGGATTTTGACACAGCCAAGACTCAGCATATGTGGGTGAAGTTACTCTGTCTTAACTGGCATTTAAGTAGACAAAAGGCTCTCGGGAAGATCAGAAGAACATTAGGAAAACCTATATGCACATATCTGTTTACTACTCTCCGGGAAAGGCATCAATATGCGAAAGTGTGCGCGGAGATTTCTGTTGAGGAAGATCCTCCGAAAATGTTCATATGAAGATATTCCAATTATGTTGATGATATTCTAAAGGAAAATAATGACATGCCTTGTCTAAAAATGGCTCTTGTACCAAGTTGCACTTCTCTAGTCCTAATCAAATAATGGCCCTGAATAATCCTCCTCAAAACATCACTTCAGATACATCAAATCAGATTGTTTTCATCACTCATCTTTTACGTCAGTCCCCTGAATATGTTTTAGAGACTCAATTCACACCTTTTTACTGTGAGGAAGCATCTACCTCCAGTTAATCAGCCGCTTGCCATTATTCATATATCAAGAGAATGCTATTATATGGAAGATGGTTTCACCCCTGTCCACACCACAAGAAGAAATCGCCAAAACCTAAGGGCGGTACTCTTAATTTGGGTAATAGAGATTAGATGCTAAACGTCATGAAACTAGAGCCATGACCCTAAGAACTAACTTGCCATCCACCAACTTCTACAAATGTTTTCCTGTGATTAAGGTGGCCTTAAGGAATGTTAGGGGTTTGTATTCCCTTATAATCTAAAAGTAGTTTTGCAATTTGTTTAATCAAGAAACACCATTTTTCAGTCTCTTAGAATCCAAGCTTTCTCCTCAATCAATCTCCAAGTTCACCAGTTGGTTTGCTTCCTACAGTAACTGGCATTTCTCTTTCAATTTTTCTCATCATGATTATGCTAGAATATTCTCATTGGGTGGGACTCAAACTATGTTACATGTTCAAGTCATCTTCAGCTCTCCTCAGCCTATTCATTGTCAAATCGATATGCTATCTCAAATTAATGCCACAATATTTCCCCATAAAATAATGATTTTTAGCAGTGTTGACGTGGTTTTGAATTATTTATTTAATTAAAATTAGTCTGGTTGATAAATTTAAAATGTGATCGTGTTAGAATAATTTGCATATATATAGTCGAATTGTGGATCCACTGGGGATATCGGGACAATCATTACTCCAAATCAGTGGCGGAGCCAGGAAATTTTTTTTGAGGGGGCAAAATTACATAATAAAAGATTTGGGTTGAATTTGGGGGGGCAAAATTAAAAATTTCGTTGAAATTATACATATAAATTTATTTTTTATATATATAAATTTTTTTTTTACACTAGTCAGAAGAATTTTAGGTGGGATTCGGGGGGGCCGCTGCCCCCTTTGCCCCCCAGTGGATCCGCCTATGCTCCAAATACAACGTAAAAATAATTGTATTCATATTTATAAAAAAGAAAAAATTGTAATTTATATTTTTAATTAAACTGAATTTTAATTGTGTACCTCCAAATCCAATTCAATTTTTAATTTTTATACTTCAAATCCAAAAAATAAATTTCAATGTAGACCAATCCAGTCCACAATACATATATATATATCAAAATTAACAATTGCGGCCTTAAACTCAAAGATTATATCTTATTACACAACTTAGTCAAGAGCAAACTTAACTTCATCTAAATCTTTGTCATTTGTTTGCTATCGACTAGAAGCTCGGAATTACGGTATGAACCGCGTAATAGATAGGATGATAATTATTTTTTGAACCCCGAGTTAAATTTTTTGGAACAATCACTGATAAAAATGCATCTGGTAGCATGCAGTATCCTTCATGTTCGATTTCTCTTGTAAAAAATAGATATTAATGAAAGTAACTTTTAATGCGAATTCATTTGTTAACTAGCTGACAAATTAGTGTAACAAAGTTTCAAATGTGAAGTAAATGTAGATGCTATCTTTAATAAGAGAGATTAAATTGTTATG
>NQLW01000083.1:271450-290198 GCA_002312845.1 Kalanchoe fedtschenkoi
AAAAATGTAACCTTTCTAGGCTTGTCTTCGTGATTTTGCAAGAGAGGTTGGTTTTCTTCTAGCTGTGACTCACCAAACATGTAATCTACATGTTAGCTTATTAAGGGGAAGAAACTTGAGAACGAGATATCGGCATATGTTGTTCTCTCCAGTTACCGATCAGCTTTTTCATGGTCAATCATAAGAGGGAGGAAACTAAACAAAACTTCTCATACTAAAGTGAATTCTATTATGTGCCCTCTACATGCATATATGTCTTACAATTCTAAGGATGGAGCTAGCTAGTTAATAATGGTTATGAAACATTGACAAATTTAGGATGCTGGCAATAGTTACAGAATGAAGTGTAGCTTGGGAACCGTATCTTTCACGCACAAAAAGAGACATGTACATACACTTTGATCATCCGATCCTCCAGTCATATTTTGTTTATTAATATGTAACTGATTGTTGTTTTCACCATCTCAAAATCGGTAATATAAAGTGTAGGTATTATTTGCATATTGTCGTAACGGACGAGGTGGCAGAAATTGTTACCCTCCGTCTCTCTTCGTTATTCATCATGTTCGTGGTTAGTAATTTTATCCGTCGTTGGCCGTTGCTCTTCACATTGAAAAATATAAGACATAACGACTTTTTCTGAGCACATATACTGTGAATGTATAAACCTAACTTGTTTACAAGGTGCGACAAACAATGTATTCTTAAGGACCCTATGACTAACCTTCCAGTAGTTTCTTTTGGTAACAATATATATATATATATCTACAAAATAGTTCAATCTATTGTGTACCACTTCCATTTTCATCAAATCTTCTTTATTGCAGATTGTTCAGAGACAAAACAGAAAACCGGAATGGCTAGAGAGTTTTCTTGTGCAGCCTTATTTCACATCTTGCCATTTGCACAGCACAGCGAAAAAAACCCTAATAAACTTGTTTTGCATTGACTGTAAAACTTCTGTTTGTTCACAATGTCTCCAGGATTTCGGCCACAAAGAGCACATGGTTATCAAAACCCATAAACATTTCCACCAGCATGTGGTGAGGGCTACAGATATAGAGCCATATATGAACATTGACAGCATCCGGGTATGACTTTGTCTCACAAACTTTGAATATAAAAAATTTACTAGTGAAATTCAGGGATTTACTGTTTTTCTGCAGACCTATATTAGACAAGAAAAGAAAGTTATTTACCTTCAGTTCAGAAAAGAGGTTGATCTTCCTGCCAATGCTAGCAATCACAGAAACAAAAAGAGGACTTCAAACAAATCCAGCGGACAGTCGCGAAAAGGCAGAGTCAATTGTAAAGTTTGTGGTAGAGGTTTGGAGGCTGACCCATCTGTGTACTACTGCTCCATCCAATGCAAGGTTGTCTAAACACAAAACACAGATTTACATTTTTAAGATTCTAGGCACTCTATGCAATAAATTTCTTGATGTGTACAGTAACTTTTTTATTTTTGATTCATACAGTTAGCTGGCTATACGAGCAAGTCTGAACCATCAGCTTCTCCTTTCCTGGCTCTTAACACTGGGGAACAAAGACCTGAAGTTCAGACTGAAAAAGAGTGCAACAATGTTCTTGAAGAACCACAACGTCGCCGCCGCAAGAGGAAGGGAATCCCTCGTAGGGCAGCACTCTAAGATTTATAGCCAGACCTAGTTGAATGTCATTATCAAACCGAGTATTACTATTTGACTATGTTTTCTATTTGTTTTATCTGGCAGTTGTATCGTATCTCAAACATTTTCGAGACTTCTCTAATTGTATCCCATTTCATAATTAGAAAACTATCCCCCAATTTCTTAATCAATATTGATATTTGTGATTTTGGAAGATAGTAGAATTAGGGTTGGGGTTTGTTCAGAGTGTCAACTTTTGTCCCGGCATTTAAAAATCTGCAGTTTTAGTCCCCGGCCCTTTCAAAACCTGCATACACAATCCCAGTAACCACGCCAAAAGAAAGCCCACCATTACAAACTGTGGCAATGAAGAGGGACTTGTCCTGTAATTTACTAAAAAACACATCAAGCTGATTTTTATGTTGTCTACTCACTCTTTCTACCATTGCTGGAAAATGATAGGACATTTTATTGTTGTCTTAGATCTTATGCAACATAAAAATAATGCACACACTTCTATTTTTTAAGTAACCGTCGCTTTCAAATGCAATATAAAACTTAACAAATGCAACATATTTTCAGCAACAGAAAAAATCGAGACAAATGCAACAATAAACTTCATGCAACGAAAATATTTGCGTTGCCGTGAAATACAACAATAACAGAAAAATTTACATTATCTTTTAGATTGCATTAAATCAAAAGCAAGGATTTTGTCATCGACATCAAATGCAGGGGTGTCTTAAAGTAACGAAGGAATAATTTGCATTGTCTTTTGCATTACATTAGATCAAATAATTGACTGTATTGTTTAAAGGCAACATCAGATTAGCAGTGTTGCCTATATCTGAATATATATATTTAAAATTTTATTCAAAATAAATTGAAATATTAAAAATGAATTACATATAATATTAATGAAATCAAATCATTATATTATTTTAATGAAATGTCATATGTACAAAAAAAATGATAACTAAGTCACTTGTGACTACACTATTTACAAAAAAAAAAAACAAAGTCACTTGTGCTTTGCCCTTCCGCTTCCACTTTTCTCCCACTTTCTAATTTCACAAACTCTATATCTTCAACTAATTTCAGAAAGCCAGAGCATCCACAGTAGCACTACAACACATAACTTAACATGATATAATAACATAAGCGAAGTTTAAGCACTAGATAACACTTAATAAATTTCAGCAGCAACACATCACTAATTAAAAAATATGTAATTTAATAATTAGCAAATTTCAACAACACAAAGAACAAATTTTAAAACAGTTGTCAATAATTTCAGCAGCACATGCCATTTATCAATATTCGAGCATCACATGAAGTAGAGGATGGATGAGTTTGTCATTGGAGAGAAGCCAGAAACTGGTGTCCCAAGCTGTCTAATGTAACCTGCACCAGTGGTGTTGAAGATAATATTACAGGTTTTTCAAGCGTTCCTCCAGCTAATGAAAAAGCTTGTCTGAAAATAGACCATGGATTTGAATCGTCAGTTGGTGTCATGATTGGCCGCCCTACGTAATCTCTAAGCGGTCCCTTTTTAATTATTTTTCAACAAGAAATAAAAAGCAATTTTTTACTAAACACTGAAAACCTGACTTCCAAAATATCATTGAAACAATAACAAGTATAAAAAGAAAATAGAGATATTTGATCTTTAAGGATATATCATATATATCAAGGGTGCATTTTACAGGTCACAAATATGGTAAGTTTCTAGTTTGTGCAACAACTTCATCAAGAGTACGTATTAATTAAATGCTCAAATATGTGAAGTATTTGAACCAGAAGTAACTTCTGAATTCAACCATAAACATGTTTTCTAAAATTATCTAAACAGAAAAAGAACCTTGAAGATTTTGCATTAGATAGTGCTTAATAAGTAGACGCTCATTTTGAGTAATAAGCATGGTCTGAAGGTTTGGGTCTAAAAACGGTGTTATTTTCATAAATTTTAGATGACGCTTATGAGTAATAAGTGTCGTAGAAAGTCCAACGACACTTTATTTAGACAGAGCAAATACATGGTAAACGCCTATAATTGTTTACAGTTTAGATGGCGCTTATGGATAATAAGTATCATCTAAAGTATCAATACATTAGACAAAAGTGATGTTATAATGGTACACTTAAGA
Source organism: Kalanchoe fedtschenkoi (assembly GCA_002312845.1). Lineage (NCBI taxonomy): Eukaryota > Viridiplantae > Streptophyta > Magnoliopsida > Saxifragales > Crassulaceae > Kalanchoe > Kalanchoe fedtschenkoi. The sequence continues at coordinate 275,226 of NQLW01000083.1, forward strand.
TTGTGCTTATGATTTACAAGCGTCAATTAACTCTCATGATTACTTTTCAATGCGTTTTTAAGAGTTAAGTACCGTCTAAACTCCGAACCGATCTACCGTCTAAACTCCGAACCGATCTACCACCAACTTACACTATAAATATATCAGATTGTTGTTTTAAGTGCTTCAAGGTAGGAACTCCAAGTTTTCATGTACATCTTTCTCTCTCATACATCAAATTAAATTATCTCTTTGTATGATAGATAGTTTTTATTTATGAGAGTCATCGACATTATGTTATTTAATTCATATGAATAACTATATATATATGAATTATATGTGTGTTTATCTGCTACTTAATAGTTTTTTGTACTTTGGTTTATTTATATATGTCATTTTGATTGAACAAGCATGATTGGATGATGAGTATCCGGCTGAGTGTCGAGTACAAGGCCAACATCCGAGAAATTTATAACTTCGCTCAATATTATGCTGATGCACACTTAAAGTTGTATGTTCATATTGTCCTTACATGGAATTTGGAAATACTAGTTTAGTTCAAATGGATGAGTTGAAGTGACATCTTCGATCATCAACGTTTCATACATAGAATGGTATTTGCATGGGTAACTATTTTAGAGAGGTGAACCTAGCACGGGTCGAGGTGAAGAATCTGGAACCAATGAAGATATATATGAGGATGATGAATTCAGTCAGATGTTTGATGACGTCAAGAGAAATAACGATGATAACAGAGAATTATTCGAGACTGTCAGCTCTAATTCGCACATCCCTATGTATTCGGGATGCTCACGATTCACTAAATTATCCATGTTCTAAGACATTACAATACTAAGGCTACATTCAGATGGAGCGATAAGTTGTTTACTAGCATATTATCTTTGCTAATAGATATATTATCTGGGAACAACTTTCTTCCTAAGCAGGCTTATTACACGAAGAAGATTCTGTATCCCATGGACATTGAGTACCTGAAGGTTCATGCATCTTTGAATGATTGTATTCTATAAAGGACAATATTTGGATGAGACATCTTGCCCTAGGTGAAATGCATTAATATATAAGTAGACTATAGTTAAGGGCGAGCAAGTAAACAATGGGTTTGCCAAGGTTATTTGGTATCTCCCGGTTATATTGAGGTTCTGCAGGAATTTTTCAAACGCCAAAGAGGTTGAGCTTCTGGTGTGACATTCTGAGAAGAGGATTGTAGATGACGACATGTTATGGCACCCGACAAATTCACGTCAGTGGAAGCAGTTTGATCTTCATTACTCAGATTTTGCAGCTGATCGAATAAATTTACAACTGGGTTTGAGCATTAATGGGATGAACTCTTTTAGCTAGTAATATGAGTATTAAACACAACATTTGGCTCATTCTCATGGTTATTTATAATCTGCCACTAAGGTTATGCTTGAAGAGGAATACATAATGCTTACATTGATTGCGTCTGGACCTAGTCCGCTGGTATGTTCCATCTAGCGGATGATACTTTCTCGTAGAGATAGATACATGGGTGTAAGATCGTCTACACATGTGTTCTAGATGTTTTTACCGGTAGATCACTCATATCACTCTAAGACAACTCCGTTCAATAGATTAGCCGAACATAGTGTAGCATTTAGGCCACTTACTGGGGATGAGGTACTTGTACAAGTACATGACATAAAAGTGGAGGTGCAAGTGGAAGGATTTGATATTGTTTACATTTTCATATTGGGCGAGTCTGCCGATCAGACATTTTCGTGATATATTTGGGAAAAAAATATGTGAGGGCTTGGTGAGAACATTGTAAAATATTAACGAAAAGAGGAAAGACGGATTGGCTACCCCAATGGATCTTGGAGATGGGGATCCGGAAGGAGTTGGCACCTCAGACAAGGCGTAATTAGACTTATTTTCCACCTGCTTGCTTCGTTCTTTCTCGTAAAGAAAGAGAAGAATTCAGCAAATGCTTGCTTGATATAAAGGTATCATACGAGTATTCCTCCAATTTTTACAATCTAATGTTAATAAAGGACTTAAAGATTATGCAAATGAAGTCACATGATTGCCGGGTACTCATCTAATAGTTCCTGTCCATTTCCATTAGAGGAGTCCTCCCCAAGAAGGTTTGACTGACGATGGAAAAGTTATGTGCAGCTTTCAGTAGTCTCTGAAGTAAGAGTTAGTCCAGAAATACTTGATGGACTTGAGAAGCATCATAGTGATGATTTTGTGCGAGATGGAGATGCATTTTCCAAGCACCTTTTTTGACATTATGGTACATCTTCTTCTCTATGTGGTCAAATAAATCAAAGAGTGTGAACAATCTTATGTTGGATGGACGTATTCGTTTGAGTGCTACATGAAGACATTTTAGGGGTACATACGTAACCGATACAAGACCGAGAGTTGTATGGTGGAGGGCTATATTTCATAAGAGTCGGTGGAGTTTGTCACATGGTATTTGGGTAACATAGATTCTATCATCGATTTCGGAGTCACCCATCTTTCGAAGAATAATTTTACTTGTGGTAACATTGGAATGAACATATTAGATCCTCCCCGTAATGACCTTGAGGTACGTCATTACTACCTTATGTAAAATTTACAACTTATGTCACCACATGTCACGAATCACATGCAGCTAATTATGAGGAATCCTAGGAGGGAGGGACAAGTGGTTGGTGTAGTCAGAGCACAAGAGATTTTCATGAACTGGTTTAAACAAACGATTGCTAGAGAGCTCAGTGCTAGGAGTAAAAACGTCACTGAATGGATACGGTGGCTGGCTCAAGGATCGATTCCTACCATCATCACATATAGTAGGTATGAATCAATGGTTATTGTTATTATACTAGAGAAGAGGACTCAAAAAGTGTGATGCAAAATAGTGGAGTCAAAGTGACGTCACATGATAAGGAAACTTATTATGAATTAATAGAGGATATTTGAGTGCTTGATTACAGTGCTAGTGTTCTGATAATAGATACATGCGGGATGAAAAGTTTGGATTCAAGTTGGTGAATATGCGGAGGCAAGACTATAGGAACGACCCTTTTATATTGGCCAAGAAGGTGAGACAGGTGTTCTACGTGAAGGATCTGAATGACCTAGCCTGTTTTATAGGCATCAGTGGCAAGCAGTAGCACACTTAAGATGAGGACGAAGCTGATGTTGCAGACAGCATGGACGATATCATCCCATTGGCAAATAGAGTTTTCAAAGGAGATGAAGCTCGAGATGAGAGTCATAATATGTTTCGGAAGGTGGATCATGAGGATGATATATGGGTTGAATGATGTGATATACTTAAGCCACTACTCACCATACCTAAATCACAAGTTGGTGGCATCTTGATATCAAATCAAGCTTATGCCACTGCATGTTGCACATTCATGACGAAATCCTGCACAAAGTGAGAGTATTTCATCCCTATTTAGGTATCATGTCTAATCATTCATTTGGAAATCACGTAAAAATTAAAATGAAAGCTTGCTAAGCTCATAATAAGAGAGATATAAGAAGGGATTCTAGATATCTGTTATATGGGATTAACTAAAACAACCTCAGAATAGGCAGGCAATCTAGCCTTGACCGCATTTTTAGTAAATTTTCATGCTTAACAAAGAAAAGTTTACAAGGGAGGGAAGTGGCATGTTTCACATTTTTTCAAAATTTCAAATTTTTTTCGTGATCTTGCATAAATTTTTGTTATATAATCTTAGAATAGATTAGATTTTTCACTTTATCTTAGAATAGATTACATTTTTCACCTTTACAAAACTCTTAAAACTAGAAATTTTTTAAAAACTTTCTAAAAAAGGTCAGAGGTCAAAATCCGATTCCACATAAAATTCTGCAACACTATAGTTCTTCTGCATAAAATAGTTTTCATTCAGGTGATTTCAAAAGAATGTTTATTTGGGACCCTTTTACACAAAAACATAAACTCTTAAAAGATTTTTCTTTTGAAAAAAACTCTTTTTCGGGCAGAGCTTTCCTTATGGACTGAAACTTGATCTAGGGACTTGAAAATGACTTTTTTGAGCCATATATTTGTGGACTAGCCCTAACTAGTATTTGTAATTGGCGGGATAATTTTGTATGACAAGCTAGGAATAGTTTGATCATATTTAGAACGTGTAATAATTTTTGTTAAAGTCTAGTGAAGTTAAAGAATAAGGTTTCTAACCTTCATATCGATTAGATACAATGAAGACTCATTCTCCTAAGAGAAAAAAGTGTCCCAAATGCAAAAATTATTTCAAAAAAAGAGTTACTGCATTTTGAAAGGCTAGGATAGAAGATTTTAAATCATTCATTGTAAGTCAAGAAACTGAGATTTCTGGGTAATCTAGTTCAAAAAACCTTCAAAAGACTATAACATGTCCACTAGGGGCACCTAGGAGTTTAAAGGTTTGATACCTAAGCTAAATACATATATGTTCCTCAAAATGTGAGTGATATGATTTCTAGTTTCTATTTTCAAGAAAATAAAATGAGTAAAAGAGAGAAAATACACTTAGGGGACAAACTGAATATCTTAATCATATTTTTCCTCTTATAGTTATTCTTTATTGTGTTCGAGATAAACAAAATCTTAGTGTGTGTATAATTTTGATCGGGCAAAAATATGATCGATTAAAGCTCTATTCTTAGCTATTTGAGTCGATTCCCAAACCATTTGACATCATCTCGAAGTGTTTCAATCTTATTTTCCACAAAATGATCAAAAAGGAGATTGAAAAGAAAACAAGCGAAAAAAGACAAAAAGTTAAAAAAAGGAGCAAAAATCAATTAATTCCCATTGTACTCGACCTAATAGTGTTACCAAGGATATTTTACTCGGCCCAGTCAATAAAAGCCCAAAATCTTACCCGGTCCGAGTGAATGCATTTATTACATTTCACTCGGCCAAATAGAGAAAATGCAAAGGTTTCACTCGGTCCGAGTAAAACATTAAATATACTTTATTTTTGCGAGTGAGAAACTAATGAACAATTTCACTCGGTTCAAGTACATTCGCTTAGCTGAGTAATGAAAATAGTCTTAAGGCTACTTGACCAAGCATAAAAAATCAAAGTTTTAAGAGCTCCAAAAGTCAATCCTCCTAGCCTATCAAAGAGACCTCCCCGCACCTCCTCACAAGCTTCTTTACTCATCATGGCCCACTGTATGACCATGAGTGAATAGTAAATTCAGGTCCCAGGATTCATGGGTCCCCTAACTACCTTGTATACACTCTTAACTCAAGTTAGTATCTTTTAACATTTCTTGTAATGTTCCTTATCTTTTTTTGTAATATACTTCTTGTTTAACTTAATTATATGAGTGACAAGAGAGAGCTCATACTTGCTTTAAGAAATTGCACTATGAGGAAGACTAGGATTGGGTAAGCTTGCTACCCACCCGACTCCTGATTCAGGTAATCAACATATGTTGTTAAATTCCTTTGTGTATGCAACTTATAGTATGCTATGCTTAGTCGAGGATGCCTACATGAAGTGACATAAGTGTTGTCTTAGATTCATGCTAAATATACATGTTAAATTTTATTAACAAATTCATCTAGCAAGAACATGAATAAGGCTTATGAGATTAAGTAATGTATGCAAGATAGATAGGTTAAGTGAACCCTTAGGACTTGCTATTTTATTATCAAACCCCCAAGCTACTTATGTTTGACTCAATCTTTCCGTTTATAAATATTCTTTAACTTGTATGGAACCCCTCAGCGAGAGGTGTTAAAATATTGCACCGTCATTTATTCATAGTTAAATGGCACATTTTTTCACCTAGAGGTAAAATCAACATCCTTTTAACAACTAAAGAAATCACAGTGTCTATTTTTGAAATAAATAAATATAGTTATTATATGATTGAAAGGCACACTTGTTTCATGTTACAGTTTGGTAAACGCTCTACTTGCATGTCATCTTTCGTGATCCTTCAATGAAATTCGGTGCGTACGCTTCTAACAAAAAATCAAATTCAACATCTTCTTGAATGGATGTCGAACTATGATTGATAATTAAAGTATCAACCAAATTCACTTCATAACCTCCTGTGGGGCATCCCTGTAGAACAGAGGTTAGAACAAATGATCCCATTTCAATAGATTAAAGTGCTGGTCCTATTTGTTGTGCTCTATATGTTTTGTTTGATTAAGAAACATGTAAGAAAAAATGGAAAGGATAATGAAATTTTCAGGTATTTCATGTGATTTTCTCCTTATTTGAATTAGAATATGAGTACAAAAGAAAAGCTTAAAAAGTCTTTAATTTAATTTAAAAAAACTAGAAAATTTTTCATTTGACTTGTTTGTTCTCCAATTTTGCAAAACCAATATAGAATTTTATTTAACTTTTCATGGTTTATTCCTATCATTTTTCCTGAATCAACCACTATGATTGGTTTAGGGAAAATGAGGCTGAAGAAGAATGAGAGAAAAGATGTCTTAACGTTGAAGACAACCTTGAAATGGGTGGATGTTCTGGTCTGTTATGTCAGAATTCAATAAAACTAGATTTGATAGAGATGGAAGTGCAAGATGTCGGTGAACATTTTATGCACCAACCCGTATCTTTTTCACTAGCCTTTTTTTTAAACTGATATAACCCATTTTCAACTTCAATAGTCCCTTAAACTGTTCCCCAAAATCAATCTTATAACAGATAGCCTTCATTACTGAATAATATCTCACACTTGGATTCATTTGTCACACTACTACATGTGAGGCCTTTTTACCACTCTTATTTAGAAGCATTCACCACGTTTGAGAAGTTTGATAAATGTGATCGTCCTAAATACTTCAAGTACCAACTTTGATAATATGTGCATCACCTACTACCGCACTTCATAGTAACAAGGGTGGTAATAAGTGGTGATCTGTTACCACGCTTCAAAGTAGTTTTTTTATTTCACATCTCATTTCATGCACTTTCCTCCTCTCTTCTTCTCATCACATTCTCCAGTCACCGTCGAGGTTACCACTCAAAGCTACCACCATTGTATCCTGCACTACCTCCACTTTTGGATATTTTTTTCTATGTGCCCAACCCGCTCAACGTGTGAACACTGAATTCTTTATTGAGGAGGCTCAATTGATGGCCAAACATGAATCTTTAAACTCTAAACTAGTCAAGGAATCAAACATAAACATTATGATTAAAAAAAAAATTGACATTAAAAACCTAAATGTTTTAAATTTTGTCACCTCTTTAAAATTAGCATCATCTTCGGCGAAACTAGGTAACAGTAAATATGAAATTCTAAAGTGAAATACAACCAGAAAATATAAAAAATATGCAAACTCTCTAATTTCAATACCACCAGCAGCTCATCCCAACCTCATCCCCCCCGTCCAATCTCACTTATATAACTATTCAACTTCAAGTTAAATCCTTTAACCAACCCAGTAATTCATCTAAATGTAAGGTTAGATTAATCCAACTATTTTGCATTTTTCAATAGATGGAATCTGTTATAATCATCATCTCATCCCTCCTCTTCTGGATCCCATTACCCCAATCCTCACCAACCCATTTCTCCAATAACAATATATATTCATCAGTTAACAAAGCAAAAGAGAGTAGAAAGTGTGACTTGACAGATTCAACCGAAGGCAATGGAGGAGCAGAAGAGGCAGGTGATCTTCAGTAAGTACGAGATGGGATGGATGTCGGAACAACTCAACCACAATGGGCATTGACACACTCAATGCGGCACGCCGGCGTATTGTGCCGAAGTGCTCTAGCGTAGAGGCTATGATGGATTCAAGGCTAATATTCAATTCGGAGTATCTTTTGCTGCAATGATGAAGGTCAGATCTATCATGTTATGTTCTCCGTCGAGCCATATCTGGCACCTCTACACGGCTAGTAGCACCATTAGCCAAATCCACACCAGATCTGAATAACCACCACCAGATTAGTGAAGCCGCATGTGTAATGTGGATAGAGATAGAGGAAGGATATGGAGAGAGATGGAGGAAGATGAGTGGCTGACAAACCTGAGTGTGAGAGATGGAGGAGGGTGAGTGGGGCAGGTAAGAGAAGATATAAAATATCATTACCTATCTTATATAATATGCTTCATATGAATAAACCAGTTTTTATTATCATACTTCCTACATTAAGCGTGATAATAGGTATAAATCAATTATTAGTATTATTTACCACGTTTCATTCTATAAAACGTGGTAATAGATGAACACACCCAATATCTATCATCACGCTTCCTACATTAGGTGTGATAACATGTATAAAACATCAATTGTGTGCATAGTTTATCATGTTTCATCTTATATATGAAATTTGGTAATAGCTTAACACATTCAATATCTATTACCATGCTTCCTATATTAAGTGTGTTAATTGGTATAAAATATCAAGTACCATGTTTTATTTGCACTGATTTGCACGTTTTTTACTAAGAAGTGTCAAAAAAAGTTAAAGCATGGCAAAAACAAAAATCTATAGTAGTGTCAACTTACTCACAGACAACAAGTTAAACCTGAATTCAGGCACTAGAAAGACGTCCTTTAATAGTATGTTGTCATTCAAAACACATGTGCTTGAGCACTTGGTAGTAGCGAAGGTTCTGATATGATTACTTGATAAGGATTAGCCAAGACATTCACATCTTTGAGTAAAGAAATATGTAAAGTATTGTAGCATCGCAATCTTTAATTCATACCAAATGATTTGTCATTGTGTCTTATAAACTAAATGTAGTTGTCAATTGTGTTGATTGTGCTCCACGATATTAGTTTTTTGTTGCAGCAATGAGAGAATCTGACTTATCTGTTCTAGTGAGAATTGGAAGCTAATATTTGAATTAGTCGTAAGAGGTGAAGTGTTGCTTGCATTAGCCTGACTTCCCAACTCTTCATGGTCACCAAACATTACATTGTTGACCATGAACCCTCATCTAAATTTTTTTTGATATTGATGGCACTCTTGTTGTTCTCTTGTTGCTTGTTAATCCTCCAGTGAGCTGGATATCTTACCAGCTTGTAGCAAACTTCCTTGGTATGATCTGCTAAATCACAGCAGCTATAAGTCACATTCTACTTCCATTTATTTGGTGCACCTCATGTGCTCCGTGAATAATCTTTTCCTGTTCTGATCATTATCTTTTCTTTGGAAGGGTCTTATATACAAAGTGAAGGTTTCCGTCATGGCTCCTCTGATCATTTTCTTCCACATCTCATCATGGGATATCATACTCTAGACGTCCTTCGTTGGACATGTCAATCGTTCAACTCTATCAAAAATCACATACACTTATCATTTTTCCTATACTTTTCACTTATGATGTAGCCTGATTTCTCTTCTATTAAAGCTTCAAATTCATCCAATAGTTTGAGTAATCTCTTAAAGTATCTAATCATTATCTCCCCTTTCTTAGTGTTGAAAATGAGCTCTTTAAAGTATATCATGGGCTTATTAGACCTTGCATAGCTGGAGTGTAAACTGGATTAGGCTGCTACTGCACCATTCGGCCTTATAATACTCTTTGTTATGGACTTCAAAATCAATCATATGAGCCATGATATGAAAATGTCACTGCACATCTTCGATCTTTCTCCTCCAATTACATCACTAGGTTTAGGAATCTGACCTTCGATGAATCTGAGTTTAGGCCTAGCCCCCAACACAAGCTCCATAGATTTTCTAACTAGTGGAGTTTGGATCTGCATATGCTAGGTTAGTTCGAGTGGTGTGGCCTTAACTTCACTCGGGTTAGCTCCACTCATTCTCAGGATTATATTGTTTGAGAGAGTGTAAACTATGATGCACAATGTGTACACTGTTAGAGAAGATGAAAGAGAATAAAGAAGATAGTATTAATGCTTTACTAACATGTAGATAACGGACTGTCGGAGTGTGGCTGAGCTTGTCGGAGGTCGCGGGATGGAAGAAGAAACCCATAAGACTCAGTGGATGAAGCTGAGATTACTTTTCTTAATTTTTAATGCTTTTAACCAATGTACATATATAGTGAACAACAGAAAAGTTACACAAATTACATACAAAGGTTCTACTTTATCCTATTTGTCTTGTCCTCTTAGTTGTAGGCTAGTTGTTTCTAGATGGAAGTAGTCATTTCAGTGTTGTTGCATAATTTTTATTTGCAAGGCGACTTGTATGTCATGATCTGTACGTTTCTAAAACCTAAAATCTTATAGTTCAAGCTCTAATGTAATCGTAGTGCACCATATTTTATTGCAGTAATTCAACAAAAGTATATCAACAAACTTTAAGATGTTGCTAAAATGAATCTATCCCTGACCTTTTAAAGAAAAATCAAGAGTAAAAGACAAGACATCTTTCCGCGTCCTACTCACAACTTTGGGCCCAGATGGGTGGTAACTCCTCTTGAATCTAAATCGATTCTTATTTCAGATTAGGGATCTGTTTTCAAATTAATTAATTAGTCTCTGGGATTCTAAAATGGAGCAAATAAGTTCTTATAGAGACAGCTCTATACAACAAACCCAAACCCTAGAAGTTGTCAACACTACTGTCAAGATCCGGCCTTGAATTGCTCAGATTTATGGTGACTCCAATCCCCAACTCCAGTGAAGTTTATGAAACTCCAAAAGGAAAAGAATTGGGGTTGACAAAGCTCGAGTAAAGGATGAAGCTCGGGGAGAAAGTCGGGGGTAGGGAGAGAAAGCAAAAAGAACATGTAGGGCTGACGTGAGATTGTGGCAAGGTTTTGATTAAAAAAAGGAGAAATCGAAAATGAGGTGACGTCTCGTATTAGTTAGGTAAGGAATTATGTCAAAAAATATGTGTTACTAATTTTTTAAAAAATTTCAGATGTTTTAGAGTGCCAGAATTACGAAGTTCTAGAATTTTTATAACTTTCAGATTTCTAAGGATTTCATACACTTAGGATTTATGATTTTTAGATTTTAGGGTTTCAGATTTAGATTAGGTTTTATTGTATTTAGAGCTATGCCAAAAAAATCTTAAAACATTAAAATGAAAAAAAAAAAAACAAAAATATGTTGTTTTACCCGATCTCTTAAATAACATATATCATGTTACCTTAAATGATGTCCCCTCGAAAAGTATATAAGTAGACTATTGGATAGATTGAAATAATAAAAAAAGTATGAAACGATTAATTTTGAACAAAGGGGTTTTCTGGAAATTAAAAAATAATTTATTGAATTTAATTATAATTACATTAAACAAATATTAATGACGCGCACAATTTCTAACATGTGATATTAGTTGTTACAATCCAGTTTTCATACTTTCCCCAGAAACAAAGCCAGGCATCATAACACCCAATGGTTACCAAAGAGATAATGGCATACAAATTACATGCACAATGAGTTATGATAAGTAATTCCCGAACCGGAGAAAAATATGATGCCAAAACTGCATATGCATCTCCACCATATTGCATGATATACCACCTTTGCCTGCCCCTCATATTGTAACTGAAAATAACCATCCCCCGATATCCTATTTACATGCACTGCTTTGTACACAAAACTCAGAAAACTAAATCTGTGCGAATGTACAGCATCGCAACATGGCCTGACAACAGATAATTCACCACCTATGATTTATGTTGCGCATGAATTGCTGCTCGAACAGACTGTGAAGATGACAGTGCTTTTCCATTGACTAGCATTTGCTCAATGAAATCCACACGAATTGCTTTAAACTGATAATCCTGTTCCATTTATTTCCAGATAGAAATTAATAGCATGTTATTTAGCTTCAGTGGTTCACCAAAGTTGACAAGCAAAGTGAGACAGCCACCTTTCCGTCCCATGAGAAGTCAATGCCACGGTAGAATGGTTCGAGTAACGTAATCTGATCACCTTCCTTAATCTGAACATAATAAAGAGTTGTGGTTATGTGAATTGTGAACACAAAGCAAACAAAACCAATACATGCAAATGAAAATGCCTATTTGCCAGTTACTGAATGTGTTTAGTTTAGGGAAAAGTTGTAGGAAACCAAAATTTTAGGGAATCCTTTGTTTGATTGAGAGAAAATTTGGGAAAGGAAAATTTGTTGGAAAATGGTAAGAAAAGTTTTATCAAAACATAAAGTGTTTTAACACTTTCCCCCTAATTTTCCAACCCTAACCAAACAAAAAAAAATGGGATATAATCCATGGGGAATTAACTTTCCCTCCCATTTTTCTTTCCTCCTCATTTTAAATAAAACAAACACAGCATTAAAAGTTTCCAATCTGGATATCGTTACAACACAGTGGCTCATGGTGTAATCATACAGCCAGGGTATTTTGATAAATGTGCAATCGAAGTGCTTATATTAAATAAAACATCCAGAAACTTGGTTAATTTAGCTACCTCATGTTTTAACATCTAGCATTTGTTCATCAATATTACTCAAAGCTTTTTGAACAGATACCCAATTTTGTGATTGGGAGGGACAACAGATTGTTGCAACTCTCATGTCAAGGAATATAGTGATCCATTCTCTCAGGAAATGTGCAGACAAACCTTTTAGCTGTAGCTCTTATTCTACATATATTCACTCGAACTACCATCTCCTTATCTTCATGAAGAAAGTAAACTGATTTCACAAAGTTAGAAGAGTGATCATACCACATCATTTCGCAATCCATACACTGACAAGACGAAGCATGTCTGGCTTGAATCACATATGATATAGTGCCTGAAATCATTATCAGATGGATGTAAATATACTGCAATGGCATACAAATGAGCACCAGACACCCACATTTGCCTATCAATAAAAAATGGCTGACCATGAATACACAAATTAAGTATACTTGGCAGATTCATCTAATGAATCAATGATAAACTTACAAAGGAGCAGCATTTTCATGTTTGACAAATACTAATACTTTCCCTACAACGGCAACTGCTTTATTCCGACCCTCTGACAGCAGATCCAGAGTGGCCCGCCTGTACGAAGAGCTTACTTCAAAGAAAAAGATTAGAAAAAGTCAACATTCTCTCTTATCTTCAGTATCAAAGTTTATCTCATCTTTAAAAGGTCGTAAGTATTTCCGAATTGAAGAATTGGATGAATAACATACAAGTAACAGAATTTAATGAGGAAGCCAATGAGGCGAGACGTTTTGCCCTAGTATGACCCTGCATTTGTAAAATCGCGCATTGCATTATAGAACATATGATGGAACTTAGAATTATTACAATGATTACTGATATTAATTTTGGGTACAATTTTGCCATATTTTAAACAATTACCAAAGCCTCATTCAAAGCCCACACGTCTAGAGCTCAACAGATTGTAACCACTCTAGCCTTGATTGATCTAACTTTCCAACCTAACTGATTTAATAAATTTGTTGGATATCTTGTCACTAATTATCATTCTAATTGTAGGCGCACTCATATGTTTACCAATTACATCCTCCATTCCTACATGCCAGCTTCATTTTCTAGAACAATACATGGATGGATAATCAACACCTAGCACACTTTATATGATCTGGTGCAAAAGAAACAATCACCAAAAGGATAGTGTCTTACGAGTAGACAAGCACGTGTGTATGCAATAGAATGACTTCAAAGAATCACAGTGAGAGTATTGCCAGGCCTGAAAGTCTGGTTCAAGACTCGTAACTAGTTTACGAGCAAATGTGGCCAGCTCAAGCAATAAAGCATATTACCAACTCTTCAGTATGTCAATACAACACAATATATGACAACATGCAATTATAATCCCCTATGTTCCAGGGGTTCAGGGGCAGACACGTAAATTGAAACAATTACAGGGAATCAGCAACGTGTCAAATTATAAGATACAGTAACCAGAGAAACGTCATGGTTTCTAATAAAAAAACTATTAATATTTTTAAATTTTAGATGAGCATTCAGAATAGAAATAGAAACAGCGACACATACATTATGATAATGAGAAAATACGGAAAACTTTAGCATCAAGAAAAAAAAATCAAGAACAAGAATTATAATTACAACTGTAATCATATTCGGAAAAGATCTGTCGGCCCTTGTCCTTCCACACTCCTATCTTCTCCCAACTAGCTGATGTGAATCAATATGAATCAAATCAAGAGTCCCACTAAATTATACTCCATTACCTTATCGTACAAGCCTAAATCAAGGGGGGAAGTAGCATACGAGAAAGGAAAACGGTGTAAATTCAGTGAGGGTGATTCAGGGTTTGAATAATCATAGAAGTTTCCAGCATTTCCTTTTTAGAAATGTAAGGGGGTATGACAGGAAGTATCACACCAGTTTGCTAGAGATAAGCACAATCTCCCTCAACGCCTTTTTAAATCTAATCTGTAATTTCGTATGTGAGAGAGAGAGAGAGAGAGGTGTGTGCGAGTTGGTATATGAGCATGAGAGAGACTACACCTTTAATGCGCTTTCTAGTTTGTCAATAAGATTAACAATCTTCTTGACCTCGTCGATAGCATTAAGACCAGGATCCTTGAGGGCAGCAGCTTCGAATCCTGTCAAAGCCCTCTCGTAGTTCTCTAAATACCGGTTAACCTGAAAGAAAATCCAGAGAGATTTTATGGTTAAGGATTCCAGGAGTGAACTTGCAGCAGCTTCATCACCAGAAGCATATTCTGGATAGTAACACAAAGATAAAAAATAAAGGTCATCATAAAAAATAAGGGAGTTCTGTACAGAACAAAACTAGGGAGGAGACAAGGCATGATTTTGTCGTTATAATATTACAATTTACAACCAATCTAATTAGTTTCCCACCACATAAAAAAGTGTCATTCATCATTCTGACAAAATACTATGATACTGAGAGAATGCATAGATAGTTAGTGAATGTTAAAGCTCATTGCAGCCAGAATTGTGTCTCATTTGATGGAATTGAGGATGCATTTTCTGAAAAAGTTAAAAACATTTCTATAAACCAAATAAAACAATTGGTTGAGGGTGTCTTTTCATTGAAACATAAGCTAGAATCTATTCTCATGCATGCCCAGAAAAAGTTAAAAAGTAACAGT
>NQLW01000083.1:294695-343908 GCA_002312845.1 Kalanchoe fedtschenkoi
AATTTGCTTGGTAGTCCGCTATCAAACTTGACCTTCAGAACTGCATGAACACTATTTAATTTGTCATTTACTTTTAAGGACGAGTTTAGATGATGTGTATACTATTTACTGATCTATCGATTAAAATCGATATATAATGATTAAAGTTTGAATATTTGAAAATATATTTTATTAAAAGTATAAAAAGAGTGCATCATTGTAAGGTTTGTTGGATTGAGGGTATACAATGTAGACACTCAAGCATTTAAACAACATCATTTTAGTTGAATTTATATTTTTTTTAACTGGCTTTTTTGGAAAATTTAGTTTTCTATCTTGGCTCTCTTTAAGTTTTAAGGACATAATTTTGTCAAACTACTATTTGAAATAGAGTTTACATAGAAGTAAATCGCTCTTTCAAACAACTGTTAAAAGGTGAACACCGGTTGACCATAAGCAACACATTGTTTGAAACAAAGCTATCTATACTCTGACAAGGTATATCCCTTAAGGCGACTTAAACGGTCAAGATGCATACCCTAGCGGCTAAAATGTTACTGTTTTAGATAACTTTTACAAGTTCTAGAATAGGAGTTTAAGATTTTGTTTTGTTTTAGGGTTTGTAAGAATTGTGGGTTTCAAAATTTAATATTTGTAATGTTTTTAGGAAGTTTCTTAAACAATTTAAAAACGACGTCATTTCGTAACCCGAAAATCTCATTCAAACGTATGTCATTTTCATTTTAACCGCTCGAGTATATAATTTATATACCCTTGCTGAATATATTCATTTTTGTCTAAATTTTATACCTATAAATTTTTAATATTTTTAACATATTTTTAAAACATTAAAGAAGCTGAAAATTAAGTAACAAAAATGTCAACCCGTCATGTAATTACTCAAGTAGTATACCTGATTTTTCCATCAATAAAAACCAACCGAAATGGCTGACGAGTCATCTCATTACCTTTGACCCCATATGTGTAATTAACTTGCACGACATTCACAAAGCTCAAACCAAATCCCAATCCAACAATACAGTCCGTTTTGCGTCCCATTACCCTCCAAATATGGTTCACCAACCCACTTACAGACAGTAAGCAAAGCAGCACCTACACCTATTTCGCCTACTTACGATACTACATATTGACATCTGCTGCTGCTGGGGCTATTCTGCAGATTTACAGCACAAAACAGATATTTGTACTCATATGTCCATGGTATCGAATATTTCTCCATCACCCGCAAATCCAGCCTCTTCCTCTGGAAATCCATCAGTCAGCAAGTTGCTGCACGAATTTAGAAAGCATGGGTAGTATCATGTATGTCATAGGTATGGCTCGCTGCTTAGAGAGACAGGTTAGAACGGGGAAAGCAGACCTGAGAGAGCTACAGCGGAAGCCTACGACGCGCTTCAACCTTTTGTTGTAAAAGAAGAAGTTGAATGACCAACTGCGCAAACTAAGTAACAACATCATGGAACTGGTGATATGTGACAATCACATGTATGTCAGGTTAAAAGCAGAAGCGGCATTACATGGATCCTTTTTCTATAAGGGGGTCAGCTTCAGCAGTTGGATTGTAACTGTAAATTTCACACTCTGATAACTTAATCACCTGAATGAAGACAGTAAATGCAGCATCAGCTATATCAATATCCATAATACATTTTGTTTCCATGTGTATTCTACCTCATCTAGAGCTTTCTGCAAGGTTTCAATCAATGAGCACCCAGTCTCCTCGCTCCATTCCTAGAATACAAAGCTGTAATGTGAACTACGAAGCTTTTGATGCCCGACAAACCACTTTTGTTTTAAATAAGACGAGTATTTATCCATAGTGTAAGCCGGACACTACCCAAAATAGTGCATGAATGATTAGTTTAGAATAAAAACTTGAATCAATGGGAGGAGCCAAAAAAAAAAAGTTGGCATCACAATTAGACTTCTTTGATATTGGAAAATGGAAAGCAGCAGTACCTTGTTCACATCAACCAAGTATGTCTCAACTGTATGTGTGAAACTGTCCCACGACTCCTCTATGAAATACTGGTGAGCTTGTACAGCACTAGTAAATTCAAAAGATGTTGCCAGGGTTGAAATTAAGAGAGCATGGAAAATGGGATGAAAAGATTAATTGACATTTCTATGCCAATACCGAATGTGAATTATATATAATAAAGTTCAGCTGAAAGTGATCAAAATTAACTCTGGGATATGGAGAGAATTGAACTCTCAGCTCTGTTAAGAGCAACAGTCATAAGAACTGTCTGTCGAACCCATTGACACCACTCCCATTAAATTTTTCAGAGGATTATATAGCAGGTTGCCATGTCGCCAAGGAAGCTGACCATGTCATTACCCATAATCCTCCTTTTCAATTACTATTATTCAAACACCAGTTTGTTATATTAATCCAAAACACGAGAGTACCTGAAGTCATAATCTGGATACATATGATTTAGAGTGAGCACCAAATACACCAATGTCCTTCGACTGGAGCAAAAAGGTAGATCCAGTTAGTATGAAACAAACAAATTCGTAGTAATTAAATCAACTCAAGCAGTGACAAAATGAGAACCTAGATCTGCATAAAAAGGAGTCAGCCGGAGATGGAGAATCGGTTTCAGATGATTTTCCCAGGTAATCTAGAATCTGGAAGATTTGGATATCAACTTCAGGTCATAAAAGATATGCAGAAGGCAAGGTTGGTAAAGAATTTGACCCCAAAGCAAACAGAGATAGATAAGAGTAAACAAGTTTTCTCGTGTATTAAAAACGTGCAATCAGAGAAATTTTGATTTTTAGCTTACATAATATAATCAAGGGGTAACAAACACACTAATATTTCACAGAAACCAGACTCTTAATAGAATAAAGGAAGAGGGTACTGCATGTAAACGGCTAATAGGCTTTCAGGTATTACCTCATTTTCCAAACTGAAAGATAATCTTTTATCAGCACCAGTATGTTTACCTAGAAGGCACACATCAAAAGTTAAAACTCACCACTAAAGTTGAGATCCTGGACGTCAGGTGGATTCCATAATAAAAAGATCGAGCGGCTTACATGAATAGGCTTCAAGGCGGCTTTCGATAATGCACTGTCCAAGGTTGAGATGACTCAAGAAATCACTTATCCTGTAAGTTGGAAACAGTTATGTTACAAATAGGTAATCTCTGATAACGTTGTATAATTTTCTTCCTAAGCGATGGCCCGTAAAGGAAAATAATAAAAAGGACATGATGCAAAGATAACCGTTCTAGAGGTGTGTACTCTAAATACTTCATATTGGGTTACAGAAATAATCCTGCAAAAATTGACATGGGAAATAAGAGTGTGCATGTTTGAATTACAACATATGGAACTATGAATTATAATTAAATTACTAAAGAAGGGACAACGCCTACCTCAGCATTTACCAGATTACTTGTACCATTGGTAACAAAGACCCCGGAAACAGATACAAACATTAACCTTAACTAAGTCTCACGCAACATATATTTTATATTTATGAAAGAAAACGAGATGTAAGGTCCGATGATGGCGGAAAATCCCATATTAATGTCTGTTGACATGCTTATACAGCTGAGCAGAGCACTAATCGTCTACTGCAACATTCAGATTTTCCATAAAAATGCCACCGCAAGAAAGTAATTGCTGAAACATGATAACTTACAAACATTCATATTCTGGTACATGGCATGGACATGAAATCGAATTGCGAGGCATACCTAGGAAGGATGAGGGCGGATGAAGATGGATCTGCTTTCAACGAGAGTCGAATCGCTTGGGGCTGCGGCGAGAGAGACGATTGAATTGATCTGATTTGATATGGTGCGTTGTCGAAATGGGATGAGGAGAGAGAAGGAGAATCATGAGCGAGTTAGTTTCGGATATTCCCAAATGGTAGGCGGCCTGTCTTTATCCACCCACAGATTATTATTTTCCATTTCTATTTATTTTTATTTATTTATTTTGGAAATTGAATTTGGTATACATTTTTCAGTATTCGCAGCCGGAAAATTTAATGTGGAAAAATGGCTGAAATTATTAATTTCATGAAGTATAGTAAGTATCATGTAAACAACTATTTTAATTTTATTATTATTATTATAATTTGTTGAAAAAACTAGAAAACACTATGACAAAATTATTGATTGATTAACACTTGTCCACCAACACTTGTAAAGATATTGATGTATATTTTTTAGGAAAAAATTCAAAAAGGCTCTAAATTATCATCGCTTACCTCATTGCGATCAGCACTATCATAATTTTCAAAAAGGGTGCAATGAAAACAAAAATTAGACTGATTTTTTAAATTAAAATTTACTATTACATTGCTAACCTAATATTATTATAAGAATTAGATTTGTGTGCAAAAATTACGTCATTTGGTTAGCAAAAGACGTCGTTTTCTTTATGTGCGCAAAATGATATAATTTATTTTGATAACCAAATGACGTAATTTTCGCACACAAATCTATCTTATAATAATATTAGGTTAGGAATGTAATCATAAATTTTATTTAAGAAAATCAGTCCAATTTTTTTTTCATCGCACTCTTTTAAGAAATCGTGGTAGTTCTGACCGCAATTACGTAAGTTGTGGCAGTTTAAGACCCCTTTTGGATTTTATTCCTATTTTTTATAGCGGATAGGGACTCTATTTGTCATAAGGGAGAATTTTTCTATCTTAGAGGGTGAAAATTCTGAAATACATTTGATTTTTATAGCTAACAAATTATTAAAATTGGAGTATATTACTCATTGTAATAGGTGAAATAAATAGAACAAGTAAATAAATAATTACAAAAAATTATATTACACCTTCCACATATTATTATTTATTATTTTATTTACAATGACTAATATACTTCTGCTTTAATAATTTGTACTCTCTCCTTCTTTTTTAATTGTCAATTAACTATAATTTTTTATCTACTTTTATTTATCACCTAACAATTCAAATACGCATGTAAATTCCCAAACATTGACTACTAAATTTTATTAATTATCACCTTAATAAAAGTGCTGAAGCGTGTCCTTTTCACACCAATTCAAAACTTTCCATGTACTCATTAAACCACTTGACGCACATCTCTCTTCCCTTGTGTCTTTTGAATCAAATACTTAATCTTTAACCAAAGAATCAAGATCTAGTTTGACAATAAAGGAGTTGATTGATGACAAGCTTGCGAAAGACCTTTTTGAGGTCGTTGTCATTGGAGCCACAATTTACTTTGAGGAGGTTGTAGCTATTTTCGCCTGCGCTTCAACTTGCTAGAAATCGACACCTACCACAACAGGGTGTTCCGCCGAGCTTTGCTACTTCCGCCTATGCTTCAGCTTGGCAGACGCACTGAAGTCAGAGTAAGTATGTCTAAATTAAAGTTCCGTATTGAAGAAAAAGTGAGAAAGAGAGTTAGAGGCTCTAAATCAAGCTGATTTGATCTTTGAGTATACGAGAAGGTGTAATAATGAAGAGGACCGAAATAGGTAAGAGAAGTCAGAAGTGACCGTTATTAATAATTACCTTAATTCACGCACTAGTTGACTGTGCGGTGTATATATCCGGACAGAGGGAGTAAAAAATAATAACCAAGTGTATTTCAGTCTTTTCATCTGCTAAGGTAGAAAAAGTCTCTCCTGTGATAAGGAGATTTCCATTCCCCATTTTTATATTTAGACATTTTCAGTGTATTCATGTGTTAAAAGCAGCATATTGATATTTATTTTTTAAATATTTAGTTCTTTAAGAATTGTAAGCGAGTCAATATTTATGCAAGCTACTAGAAAACATACTCGATCAAAATTCGCTCGAGAATAAACGAGTCAAACTTGAACATGAATTCAAAACTCGTTAAATAAATGAGTCGAACATGACTAGTGAGGTACTCGACTCATTTATGTGAATATCTCATTTATGAGCTCGTTATAAATCTTGACTAAAACTCATTTTATAGCTCGTGAGACTCTCGTTTTTGAGCTTGATTAGAAAATACCTTATAAAATTAGAAGTTACTAGTTAAGGGCGAAATTTGACTTCAACTCCAACACAAAAGTTATAGATATTCCCTTCTTTTTCACAATGCATCTTAAATCACATAATTCAAAAATCAAATGAAGACGCTATAGGCCTTAAGTTGACATGTTAGACTGATAAGACGGTCGTTGGGCTGTATTATGTAAATAAAATTTATAATACACGGCTCGTTAGCTAGTAGTGAGTACAAGGATGATCCACGAGGAATCTGCAGGATTAGTGACTTGATAAAAATAAATAAAAAGACACAACTAAGGGAGTTTTGTAGGCTGAATTGTGATTAGATTCAGATCTGCAAACTCTAGATAAGACAGAAATTAATAGATAAACATGTAGTTCAGATGACTAATTTGTAATTGTATTGATCATAGATACTAGAGATGAATTTCTGGTATTGAATTAAACTCAGTGAAATATACGCTTTTATGCACTTGGACGAGGTGACAAGTCATAAACAATTACTCATACTCCACAATTATCATACTCTTTAGCCAATGATATGAATCTTATATGTTGATCATGCAAATTAGATGGTTAGCCTCGAGGAAATACATATGAAGTTGAGCTAGTGTGGTGGGGTGTTCAATCTAGGTTAACATGTCTAAAGCATAAATACCTAGATTGTGTTTGCCTATTGGCTTTATTTATTTTTTTTTTAAAATTTTTTTTCATGTTTCTTTTAAAACTTTTCTTTCTCTGTTTTTATGACCATTAGGTCGAGAGTTTTTTTTTATCATAAAGTCATGCTATCAAGAGAAGTTCACTCATATGATCATATCACCAATTTTGGAAAATATTTTTAAGGCATGAGCACAAGGGAAATACGAAACCAAGTCATACAAAGACAAAATCATTATTACCTCAATCCAAGCACCAATAAGATCCAACAAGACTTTTCAAAGCTCTCCAAGATTTCAAACCGAATCCTTCGACTAAAACATAAACAATTATCAGAGTTTATATGGAAATAAATTACTAGAATGGAATAGCAACAATCTAGCCAGGCTAAAAAATTTCAAACGAAATTCAGATTATGTGATGTTGTGAAATTTGACTAAAATTTAGAATAAAAATACATAAGAAATAAATAAAAATTTCAAGGATCTATTAACACTAAAGTGATGATTTTCCACCCCACACTAAACATAAATTGTGTCTTCACAGTTCATGAGCATAAATCTTAGCGAAAGGAAATAAGCATAGAAAGAAAGAACCCAAAACACAGTCTAGTCAAACTAAGCTCCTAAGTCACTCATTGACTAACAAGGTCATGTGCGCGGCTTATCTTCCTTCTCTGTGACTCCCTGTGAAAGTTTGAGTGAGCTTTATAATTAGGTTGTGTGTGTAAAACTTCAGATTTTGATGCTTTTCTACAAAAATCTCACATTATGACTTTGTCGTGGTATTAAGAATTCAAAGAAATAAAGTGTCAGTGTGCTTATCATAACATTAAATCCAAACTAAATAATCAAACCAAAATTAAAGGATGTCAAGTAGCAAGTATCAAGTCAAATTATCTAGAGACAACATATCTTTAAGTTAAATGCATGATGTCTAGTCATGTGGTGGATGCGCATCAGTAATAGTGTTTGGATCCTCTCCTTGGTCCCTCAGCACTCTCATCAGTGGCTCTTAAGTGCGGCGCTACTCCTCCACAAAAGTCTGGACCGCAGACTTCAACCTAGAAACTATGGAATCCGTCTGGCTAGACTGTGATCCACAGCCTAAACCTGTGTCATGATCAGTGGTTGCTGAGTGGATGGTCCAGCTCTACCCTAAGATACTGGAGGTGATGGTGGTCTAGGCTGATGAAGTGGGCTTTGATGATGTGTTGAACTCTACTGTTGTGGCTCATCCTCTGGAAACTCCTCATGGAGAGCAGTACTCCTGTGATAAACCCACACTATCTTACTTGCTCTCAGTAGTCGGATGGCTCACATCCGAAGGACCAATCATTAGGCTAAATAAACAAGTTGGATCATCTGATGGTTTTTTTCTAGGCATCACTAGCAAATCTACCTCTCACTGAAGAACAATAGTGATCACAACCTCTGCACCACATTGGCCCGGGCTTCACCTGGATGATTTTAAAATGTAGGCACATGTAGTGTGTGTGAATTTGGGTATCCTGCCCTAGCTGCAACACATCAAGACAAAAAGTTCTGGATACTAAATCTTGTCCCTACCCTTATTCTTAGCCAAAATAATGCCTCCCCTCACCTTTCATATGTAGAAGAAGGCTAGGTCTCTAAGATAATCGGTTGCGATCTCACTAGGCCTGAACATCACTGTAGAACTTGTGTCGACCTATCTCTAAAAGAGGGGTAGCTCTCCAATGTCAAACTGCTCAATCCTAGCTGCATCGCACATTGGCCAATGGAAAGTCTCTCGGATTAGGTCCAACGTGATCTCATAGTCTGAGCCTCTTACTCTAAAACTTAAGTAGGTACCTCATCTCTTATCACAGAATCACATGAGGCTAAGAACTCCACTGTGGCCAGAATATCTATGTATGAGCTGAGGTTTAGCATACATGGCCATTCCGTAGCATGAGCAAGTTCTCTATCTCTCTCCAATTGGCCCGACTCCACCAATAACTGCCACTCAATAAACAAGCTCGTCATATGGCATCTAGCCAATAACTTCTACGTGTGCTCTTTCATTGAAAGCTCTCTAGATGCCATTGGGTTGGATCTCAGAAAATTGAAGTCTGTCTGGTGCTAGCGTGCAACAAATATTGCTACACGCAGTGCATTGGGCACGGTGAGTCTGCCTAAGCTAAGGCTTTTACAACCAATTGATTTTTGTACGACAGCTGTAATTTGGCTGCTTTTGGTGGTAAGAATAGTGGTGCTATGGCAGTGATGATGATGACATGTGGCTAAGGGCGACGAAGGTGCGTCGAGTGCTCTATGTTTGCTTGGTCGCGCGGTTTGATTTTTTTGGACTCTTTAGGTAAAAGTGAACTCATTGAGCGACTATTATTTTTACCCTATAACTGAGGCCGCGCATGAGTTGCAGACACATGACCCTTCATCTTTCTCTTGGTTTTTTAATGAGTGGTCGCGCATTGACTAGTCATGCATGTGGTGGTGACCAAATCATTTAGTCCATTATTTACTTAACTCACCTAATTCTTGACCGTTCTAAAGTAGTAGTTAATGATTTTAGAAAGTATTTGTATTTCAACCTTATTTTAGGTCTTAGAAAAAAAAATACTAAAAATTAGTTTTTAGTGCAAAAAATGGATTTCAGATTGAATGACAGAAGACAGCATCTGTCCGAGCACAAAAGCCACACACTATGGACTGCAGTTGTGTACGTGGGTTATGTGGCAATGACATACATGTCACACGTGTTAACATAAAGAAAGAAGTTAAGAAGCTGACTCAGCACAATTTGCGCTCCATGGAGAGAGCGCGAGAGATCATTAATTGCGTGCGATGCACAATGCTTCTAAATTCGAGTCGGCATAATTTTTCTATCTATCAAGGGCTATAACTTTCATTTTTAAATTCTGATTTTAATTATTAAATAGACTATTGAAAGAGGAGACAATTATCTACAACTTTCCAAAGAGTCGTGATCTAAATCTCAGCTAATTTCTGCCAGCTGGACGACCAAAGTCGGTAGTGTGAATTATTTCCTAATCTGACTCTGATTTGAAGTCTACCTTCTATCAGCTTACAAGTTCGGATCTAAATTAGATTTATTGAAGATATTCATCAGAGAAGGCTTATCAATTCTTAATTATCATTTATTTCTAAGTTGGGGACACCTAACACCTATATAATGAGTTCTCTACTTTCTCTTTTTAGTGTGTGATCATATGATCTCAGCGCTACATCACTTTTGCTACCTGAGAGTCTCCGCTAACAGTGGAAATTGGTAAGGGAGCGTTCTGGTCATAGCAAAGTCAATTTATAAGGATAACACTTTTATATTTGATTATGCTCTTTTATATGGTCTTTAATGGCTAAATCTCTTGTGTAGTTCAGGGCAAAACTTGTGATGTATGTTTTAATATTAGAGTGTTTAATAAATTTTATTTTGATGATATGTTTAATAAACTTCATACCATAAATGTTGTTTAACAGCATAGCCTGACAATCTTTGTTATCTTGCAATTATTGTACAACTGATTTATTTATGGAGGCTAGGGCCATTACCAATTAGTCGAGTGACAAATAAACATAAATTTTAATTTCTTGCACGTTTATATGGTAAATATATTCTATCATTGATCTAATTGTGAAGCTTTAGGCCAATATCAATTAGTCAAGTAGCAATTAAACGTATGTCTTATACGTTTATGTGGTAAATGTGCTCTAGGTATGCATGACCTAGATTGTCCGAATTGAGCTACCTAACATTGTTCGTTAATGCCTATGTTCTTCATCTATACTTATGTCTTGCATGATGACATATAAAATTCATACATTAGATTAAGAGTATGATGATATTGGGGTAAGAGTGATTGTTTACGCCTTGTCACATTATTCTAGTGTATGATGTCATATATTTTGCTAAGTTTGGCTCACAACGTGAATTATGTTAAGTATCATTGATTAATACAATTATAAGTTAGTCACCTGAGCTACGCATCTGTCTTACTGATTCTCTTCTTTTCTCTCTACAATATTACAGGTTTCCAATCGAATCTAAACCCCCCTCCCCCCTTAGTTGTGTCTTTTTATTTTATCTTTTGGAAGTCACTAATTTTACAGGTCTTTGTCCTCATGTATACGATCCTGACTTATTGTTTGCTAGTGAGGCCATGTATTTTATTTACATAACACACTTAAAGACGGTATTATCAGTGTGCTCTATATTAGCGAGTGCTTTTTTAAGCTACAAAATTTTGTCACAAAATACAATAATTAGATGATGAAGCTAAACTTGGACATGATCGCAAAAGAATGAATAGATTAATACTTGAGTACAATAGCTTCATTGCAGAACTACATGGATGGCCTAAACAATCATCACTAGTACAGTTCAAAAATCTACTAGCAAATTAGAAGCGTTGACACAACAACTGGCAAAATTGAAGATCAAGGCAAAAATTAAGGAATAAAAGATCAAGTTAGAGATATAATTAAGAAAGTCATTAAAGAGAGTGTAAAGAAGGAAGGATCACTCGTTGCCAGCAGGAATCTGATAGTGAGGAAAAAAATATGCAAGCAAGGAAGAATGTCATCGATTGCTAAATGAGAGATGCGTTAAAAGAAAATATTTCAATTGTGGTCGTAAAGGACTCTTTGTCAGAGATTGCAGAATTAGAATAAGGCAAAAAAAAACTTCATCAAGGCGGCTCAAAGGTACAGCGAGAGCGAAGATGAACTGGACATTTCAGATCATATCTTTGATAATTTATTGATAAAAGATTTAGAAAGTGATAACAACTACTAGATAGTAGCACTTTATCATGAAGGATTCAGATGGGAAAAAAGTAGGGTGGTGATGATAAGTTGGAAGAGTAGCGAGATGGCTCTATAAAGAATATGCTAAATGACTTTGTTAAGGAGTACAAAGGAAAGGAGTTGATAATTGTTCAACCAAATGTATGAGCCTAGTTGGAGGATGCAGGTTTCGTTAAAAGTCAAGAGAATAATGGAATGGAGATCATGTATGGTGGTGTTTGGAGGAGCAACGCCAGTAAAGTATATAAGTCTGTTGGGGAGAGAATTCAAAAGCTAGGGAGTCGAGTAAGTTTACCAAGACCAAAGAACTACCAGATATTCACTATGGACCACATGAGAATATGAAGAGGAGTTTAATAAGTCAGACATGATGCAAAAGATAAAAACTATTCAAATTGGTCAGTGGATTGTTTTAAGGTGGTATAAAGTTCTACAGTGTAGTCAAAAGTTCAAGGAAGACTTGTTGAAGAAGAAATAAATGTTCAAACCACACAAGACAAGTTTGATGTTGGAACTAACATCAAGAGACCACCAAAAAAGAAAAGAAAACTTAGACATAGAGGGGACTGAACAAGTCCTAAAATATTATGAAGTTTGCCCAAGAAGAAAGGTTGGAGCCAAAAAAGAAAACATAAAAAGTAAAGAGCGCAACACTAAGTTTTATGAAGAATTGTAGAATCACGTGGAGGTGTCTACGCGTTAGATATTTTTAATGGAAGATTTTAGTATCATAAGTATAACCGTTGTATTAAAATAATCTTCGTTGTCTATTGAGGAGCATGTTTCATGGGTGCTCTTGTGTGCGAATAAATGAGTTAGGAAGACGCCAAGTGTGACTGTGTTTGAGTTTCTTTTAAAAATAGTTCCGCTTTAATAATAAAATTCATCTTTGTGAATCAAAAACTCTGCACAAGTATGGAAGCTTACCTAAATATGTAACTAGTCAGAAATATTTAATGATTAGATTGATTTTTTAAATTACATAAAAATTGAAAATTATGCTAAATTTTTTAAAAAATATGATAATTCATAATTTTTATATTTATCACATGCAGGGTCATATCAATCACTCTTCCATGCTCCGGGAGTACCTACTCCTTCAAACGACGCCGTTTTAATCAAATTCAAAACGGCGTCATTTTTTTTGTTTCCTTCACGCAAGATCAAAATGGCGTCGCTTTTTGTGTGTTTAATATTAACAGGATTATTCACCAGAATTGACTGAATATTCACCAGAATTGCTCTTATATTTATCAAATTATTTCATCAGAATTGCTCTTATATTTATCAAATTATTTTATGATTCCATATTCATCAGAAATTATTTGATATTCACCAGAAATGCTTATATATTCATAAGAATTGCTTATATATTATTCAGATTATTTTATGATCTATATCAATTTAATATTAACCAGATTATTCACCAGAATCGATTGGATATTCATCAGAATTGCTTATATATTCATCAGAATTGCTCTTATATTTATCAGATTATTTTATGATCTATGTGCTTTCATATTCATCAAAAATGTCTCGATATTCACCATAATTGTTTATCATTCATCAGAATTGTTCCTATATTTATCAAATTATTTTATGATCTATATTCCTCCTAGACACATTAGACTGCCTGATGAAATATTTCTGAGCATGACTTGCAACTTGGGTTGGTGTCCTCGAAATAACATATGTCCGTGAAATTCCACACCAGTCTCCTTTACCGAGTTTCTGCAAACCGAGCAGAAACAACCTATGCTCCTCTTCTGTCCATGGTATGCCTGCTATTGGATTGACAAAACCATTCACAATACCTATTAAGTCAAACGTTCATGTAACCCGTAATACACCAGAAACCAAGTTCAAACATCACCGCAAACATCACCGGATTCAACGCCAAGTTCAGAAGAATGCTTATATATGATAAATATATGAGCAATTTTCATGAATATATAAGTAAATTTGATGAATATCGAGACATTTCTGACGAATATGGAAGCAAAACTATTGAATATAAAACATAAAATAATTTGATAAATATATGAGCAATTTTGATGAATATATATACAATTATGGTGAATATCCAATCAAATCTGGTGAATAATCTGTTAATATTAAATTAATATAGGCCATAAAATAATCTGAATAATATATAAGCAATTCTGGTAAATATTGGGGCATTTATGATGAATATAGAAACAAAACTAGTGAATATAGACCATAAAATAATATGACATAAGCAATTCTGATGAATATATAAGCAATTCTGGTGAATATCGAGGCATTTCTGATAAATATGGAAGCAAAAATAATGAATTAGACCATAAAATAATCTGATAAATATAGAAGCAATTCTGATGAATATATAAGCAATTCTAGTAAATATCCAATCAATTTTGATGAATATACAATCAGTTTTGGTGAATAATCTCGTTAATATTAAATTAATATAGACTATAAAATAATCTGAATAATATATAAGCAATTCTGGTGAATATTTAATTAATTTTGGTGAATCCGTGAATATAGAAACAAAAATAATGAATATAGATCATAAAATAATCTGATAAATATAGGAGCAATTTTGATGAATATATAAGCAATTCTGGTGAATATCGAGGCATTCTTGATGAATATGGAAGCAAAACTAATGAATATAGACCATAAAATAATCTGATAAATATATAAGCAATTCTGATGAATAAATAAGCAATTCTGGTGAATATCCAATCAATTCTGATAAATAAAGGGATTTAACACATTTTCATTATTAAACACAAAAAACGACGTCGTTTTGATCAAATTCAAGCGAAACGATGCCGTTTTGGTAAAATACAAAATGAAGACATGTGTAGGATCAACGAGGCCATTTTGATTAAATTCAAAATGACATCGCTTGAGGGAGTAACTACTCCCGGAGCATGTAAGAATTTGCAGGGTCATATAAGATAAATTTTTTGAGTAGATATTTTTATTAAGTGAGCTACATTTTTATATGAAATAATATATTTGTACAAATTTGATGGGAAGGTCAATGAGATAAAATCAAACCATCATTAGACAAAACCTAAAAAGGATTAATGAGATTAGGTTAAAAATTTTAAAACATAAGCAAAATGCGTTGGCATTTATAACAATTTTAGGACAAACTCGATTTTATCACCTCCATCTTCCTCTTCCAGCAAAACAGAAAATAAATAATAAAAATAAGAAAACCCTAATTTTCAAAAAATTGAGTGGCATCATCAGTCATGTCCTCCCAAGTCCCGGCAGATCAGCGGAGACGATCTCAGCCCGGGCAGGCGTCAAACGCGGTCCGCGCGGCGCCGGCTTACTCGACGCACAGGCTTCGTCTGAACCCCAATGAGAATCACAGGCCTCAAAGCTACGAGGGTTGTGGGCAGGACTTCAGTCCTGAGCTGTTCAGTAAGATGGAGAAGCATCTCCCTCCCCACATGCTCACCGTGCCGCGCGATGTCAAGTTTAATTTCATGAAGGACATTGTCGATCGCTATTTGTCATCCAGAGAAAGGAGGAGGGTATGCTCTTTTTTTGTTTATTTTATTTTCCTTAAAGCTCGCATCCTGATAGTCAAATCTGAGATGTTAGGATTCTGCGCAGTGTGCTGGAGATTGATTTTGATGCATGAATTGTTGGATAATCTGTTTGTAAATATCATTGAGATATGAATTTCTGTGTATTTGTTATCTCTTGTATGGAGTATTAGTCCAGGGACGAATGTACAGGTAAGGAATTCGGTTCCCTAATTAGTGTATTTTGGTGGAGGTAGAACAAAGGAATGTGAATTCATTTGGAAAAGGGTAGCATAAGAAATGAGAGGAAGATAAATTGTAATAATGACTATAGGAGATGAAAGTGATGGTAGGTTAACCATAAGGACCACACCAGGTCTAAAATACTTAAATACATGTTCGTTGCTGTATTAAAAAGTCGACCGTAGGCAAATTGGTTGTTCCTAAGATCTAGTGGTCGGGATCAGAAGTTATTTACCTTCATTGTAGTTAAAAAAATGTAAAAAACCTATAACTTTGTATGAGTTTAGTAGAAACATACTAATCCCCCAATCTGGATATGAAATGTGCTCGTTTCTTGGAAATTTTAATTCAATTACTCCTTATAGAAATAGTTTTAGAGCTTGATTATCAGTTTATCACCCTGGGTACTTGTGTTAACTCTTTAAGTTTCACATGTGCAACTTATAAAAGGACTAAGCCTTGTAATCCAGAAAGAAGCTGACCCTAGTTGCTTGATAGTAACTTTGATTAGTTTCCCGAGCAGCTTTGATGCTATTTCATTTATTTCTACTGCTTTTCTTAAACAGATGTCGGAGCTCAAAAGTTACAGGGAGAAGATCATATCACATTATCAGGTAAAAGTCAGACACAGCCAGTACCCCATACCCTATACTTACATTTATGACTAATAAGCAGTCATTGTTTTGCTCTTTATTATATTAAGGATAAATTATAAATACATTACCTGTACTTTCACCTGATTTCAAATCAGGTACTGTACTTTGTAATTTTTCAATTCAAGTACTCAAAGACTAATTTTGAAACAAAAAACACTATAATTTATGAATTTAGTACACCAACACTATAAATCATATAGTCTATTGCATGATAATGAGAATCCACATTCAATAAGGTAA
The DNA here is from genome assembly GCA_002312845.1 of Kalanchoe fedtschenkoi. Classification (NCBI taxonomy): domain Eukaryota; kingdom Viridiplantae; phylum Streptophyta; class Magnoliopsida; order Saxifragales; family Crassulaceae; genus Kalanchoe; species Kalanchoe fedtschenkoi. The sequence continues at coordinate 310,819 of NQLW01000083.1, forward strand.
ATTATAGTGTTTTTTTAGTTTCAAAATTAGTCTTAGAGTACTCGAATTGAAAATTACAAAGTACAGTACCTGATTTGAAATCAGGTGAAAGTACAGGTAATGTATTTGTAATTTACCCTTATATTAAATATTGTATAAAACTTCTGAATTGCCAGTGACAACTCCTGATAAATACTGTATTTACATTGGCTGATTGAGAAATGGAAAAAAGAAGAAGCAAAACTTCATAGTGGAAAACTAAATGTTGAGCTAGATGATTTACTTTGGACACAGAATGATCAATATTTAGGATGCCTGCTTCGTGGGTTTTAGGTATACTGCCATCATCATAGTTCATTTTTCATTTGTACTATTTGTAGCTGCATGAAGTTGATTTCAGCAGGCTTTTAGTAATGTGCTGTATGTTAGATGGCTGATGAGTGATCTCTGAGCTGTCATCCCAAATGCTCAAATATATTGCCTATGCTTTGAGTAGTTCTTTAGTGATACAGATTAGTTGAAGTCAACTCAAGATGCATATTTGTTACCCATATCTTTCATAATTCCTTTCTTAGTGTTTTAATTTCAGCACCTTATGGAAACCAAAGGTGCATATTTGTTACCCGTATCTTTCTTAATTCCATTTTTAGTGTTTTATTTTCAGTACCTTATTCAACAAGAGAATCTCTTTGATGGTGGTGTATGCGTGTTAAATATGTTTTGTTATTTTCTTGCAGCCTTTACACACAGATTTATATACTGTGGCTATTGAAAAGTATTTTACACCAAGGTTTCTGAAAGCGGTTAATGAAAATTCAGAGGCAGGTTACAGGAGTATAATGGCGGAACCTTCTCCTGGAGTGTTCACATTTGAAATATTTCTGCCTCAGTTTTGCGAATTGCTCTTGTCTGAGGTATCAGCTTCAAAAGTTACTATAGTATTTGTTCAAGTAACATCAGCTTCCTCCTACTTTATCTTACTTCTTTTTCATTAGGTTGAAAACATCAAGAAGTGGGTTCATGATACAAGAATTAGAATTATGCAGCCTAATACTATGGTTAAATGTGGTGTTGCTCTTAATGACTTTGGTCTTGGGACCATGCATGACAGACTGATGGACTACATACGTCCAGTATCGAAATGTATGTGTCCTCTTGTGACGGATTAAATATCAATTGAACAAGTTGGTCAAGGAGGAGATTTATTTTAACTTTAAGCTTGCATTTTGCAGTATTCTATTCTGATATTGGGGGGGACTCACTGGACTCCAATCACGGATTTATTGCAGAGTATGGACCTGATATTGATACCCATGTTGGTAGGTAGTTAAACATACAGCAAATGCTGTCAATTTTTGTCAGATTTATTTTGCCATGTATTTCAACTAAGTTAACAATGTCTATAAGTTAACAATGATCTTTTCCTTATTTTCTCAGTAGTTCATTTGATTTTTACAGAACCAATGTATATGCGCTTTTCATACAATCATTTCACTTCGAAAGAACCATATTTAGAACATTCTTCATTGTTTTTCTTTTCCTGCAGAATTATTCCTATTTTCTATATTAAAAAGGAGTCATTCCCTGTACTTTGCAGGGTTTCACGTCGATGATTCAGAAGTTACCTTAAATATCTGTTTGGGAGATGAATTTACTGGTGGGAACTTGTACTTTCGAGGGATTCGATGTGACCAGCATGTAAATTCTAATACTCAGTCAGAGGTATCAGCTATGGATTTTACAGCATTTTTTTGTGAATTAGTGTTTGCATAATCGCTTTTTTCTTCTCTTTTTGCTACTTCAACAACCCATGTTTTTCCCAACTCATTGGGTTGTCAAAAAATATTAATCCTCTCCAAGCTAATGCTTCCTGCCAACATTATTTCTTCCTTTTCAATATATTTATGCAATGCCTCTGGCTTGTAATTATTTACTTTGCCACATTCGTAGAGAGCTGTAGTACTTCCAAGTGTTCATAAATGCATATTAGTAAAACTTCTGTAGACTACATATAACTGTGTTATGTACTCCCAAATTATCACCTTGAATATAAATGGTTTTTTTTTGTTTGTTTAGATAGTCTACTCTTTTGCAGTCCACGTATATGAAAGACTTCCATTTATAATTATTCAAATAAACAGGTAAATATAAGTGTTCTTCAAGTGCCTGGATCTGCTGTCCTGCATCGCGGTCGCCATAGGCATGGTGCACAAGAAGTAGTATCTGGCTACCGAAGTAACTTTATCTTGTGGTGTAGAAGGTAAGACTGCGGTAGTGATTTTCCCCTATATTCTGTATAATTTTATCTTTTACCTTATTTAGTATTGATGTGTATTCTAATTGTTATTGTTTCTTGTGTGGAAAATATGAAACATAAACTCAGAGTGCAGTGCAGCTTTTCCAGATCCTCTTTTTATATGTATATATTAAATAAATACCTGTCAGGGTATCATCGATCCACGGAAAATCACATGATTCCTACTGTACTGGGATATCCTACTGCAGACTGTGTGTGTGTTTTTTTTCTTGGCATACTAGAAAACTAGAGAAGACTCTTAACCTTCCCTGGCAGTTTCAATATGTCTGCTTTCATTTGAAAATTGGATACCATGATGGTTAGGCCTGAACGTAATGTCTGAATCCCGCTAAGAACCTATTAACCGGAAATGTTTACAGCAAGAAGTTTCACAGCAATGAATATGTACAGCTACCATCTTGTTTCTCTATCAGTTCATTTCCTTTTTCACTTCATCATGTAATTTGATTTTCCGTGCATGCTGCAGTTCTACCTTTAGAGAAATGAAAAATTACAAGAAGGAATTTTGGGGGTGGTGTGGGCAGTGCCAAGCTGAGAAGGAAGAGCGCATGCGCTCATCAGTTGCTGCCGCCCGGAAGGTATGACATTTGGTTGTAGTGAGTCAACTGAATAACCAACTAGGTCCTCACGGTGACACTCCACTGTTGGTAACTTATAAATATTTTTGTGAACATCTCAGAAACTCATTCTGACTGAAAAACAACCGGGTGCTTGAGAGAAGCTTGCAAGAACCCATCCAATCCAAAGCATACCATTTCCTGAACAATTTGGGTGAAAAACTAAAGTTGTACAGAAACCACATGTTTGTTTTTATGCTCGAACATCAAGCATACATCAAGATATGCTGGAACAGAATCACATTAAATATGTTCCCTGCTTTAACATTTTTGTTAAGGACTTCAAGAATGCAACTGGAGCCCCTACCCTAACTATGCATAACAACGACAGTGTTTTCAGGGAAATAATATAGTTTTGTGTTGGCTGTCATGCCTACATGGAAGAAGTTAAGGTTGTAGTCTGGAGCCTAGATCCATCGAGCGCTCCGGGGCCTGATAGATTCCGGTGTAGTTTCTTCTGAAGTTGCTGGGAGATAATTGCTGAAGATTTATTAACTTCGATCAAATGGTTTTTCAGAGCTGGGAGTTACCTGCTGAGGATCACCACAGCTACAATAACTATTTTAATCCCAAAGTTAAGCATCTGACTTCTCTCTCAGATCTGGATAGTTCTGACCGCAATTGGATAAGTGATTCTAGTTCAGGATTTTTTTTTGAATTATTTTATAATTCTTACAGTATCTAAAACATAGGAGAGAAGCTAATTACAGGTCCTGACAAAAAAGAAAAGTAAGTGACCAAGTCTACAATGAACGGCTTTCTATGCCATATGTTGTAGTTCTACTTTGCTTCGAAGCTCTGGTATCTGATGACTGATGCCTCGCTTAAATTCCTCAACAAGACACCAATCATGCAAGAGACACTCCTCTTCCATAAGCTGCCGTAAGGACTATTGTAAGTGAAAATTACATCGTTTGGTTATCAAAATAAATAATATAATTTTTCACACAAAGAAAATGATATTTTTTCATGTTCAATTATTCATAATTTTCAACAAATTTAATTAGATCAGTTATATTTAATAAATCAAACAAACTGATTTTAAGCATCATCCAAAATCAGTCTAATTTTTTTTTCTGTCGGACTCTTTTAAAAAATCGTGGTAGTTCGAACTGCAATTGTGTAAGCGGCGATAATTCAGAATTTCTTTTGCGTTTTTTTCCTTTTTTTTAATTATAGTTTGCTAGTTCTAATCTTCTACTCTTAAGCCAAGGCTAATTGGTCAACCGGCATATTAAGTGGATTTTTCATTTTAATTATAAAATGGAATTTTTACAATTTTTTATGTTATCAATCTTAGTAATAATTTTAACTTTCCAAAAAATACAAAATGATTAAATAGAATAAATGACAAACATGTATTTGGTAAATACGACAATAACAAATTAATGAATATATATAAAATTCTTAAATAAAGTCCTCAAATAATACGATAGTTAAACACCTCATCATCATCGTTCATTTAATTTATTCAATTACGTAAATTTAACTAATCCACTACTCTCTCCGTCCTCTAATACATGTCGTCTAAGGTCAATATGAGTAGATTAAGGTGAAGTTAATGCTAGCGGTTGGACAAATTTAATAAGTAGGTGGTTAATATTTTTTTTGAAAAAGTTCGTGCAAAAAGTAAAATTGGTAGATGATTACTGGTGAGGAATGTATTTTTTTTATTAATTTTTATAATGAAGTGATTAATGTTTGACATTTGAAGATAGTTGTTGATATTAAATATGCATTGAAAGTTATTAAATGACAAATAAAAGTGGACAAAAAATTCGATTAAGTGACATGTAAAAGATAACAGAAAGTATCTCTTACCAGGCAATTATTGGTATCCATCCGCATACCATGTTTATACACTCCCACTTTTACCCATTCATATGTAGTTTACTTTTTTTAATTCTTTTTTTTAATTTTTTATGCACATTGATTACAATATTTTTTTTGTAAATATTTCATGTTCAAAATCAGTTATAAAAAAAATACAAGGTTTGAATTCAATATCTGTTTTGAATATCCAATTTGGTGAGTTGCACCGTTTTGAATTACCTGAAAAATCAGATTAGCCGCTAAAAGTAAAAAAAAAATCACTTCAAAAAATAAAAGTACAAAGTGTAGACCAAAATTTTGCACCGTAAAGCACAAATAAAACCAAAAAAAAAAAACAAAATTCTAAGGGAAAATGTGTTGCTGCAAAAGTACAAAGCTTAATCATAATTTTAATTAATGGATTTTGGAGGGACAATCTGTGTAAAGTTCATACCTAAAATACTCCTAAGAGTTCTCCATATCATCGATACTCACTACCACCAATCCCATCATCCTAGCCAGCCAATGTTAGTTCAAGGATTTTATATTCAGAGGTATTAAAATTACATAATCAAAATTTATAAATATAATTCAACATTTGATTTTTGAGTAAAAATGTATTAGAACTGTTCAAAATGTTTGAGTTTGAAAAATTAAATAGAAAATTTTAAAAATTAATTCGTCGAATTTTCGTATCCTGAAAACGACGAAATACACTTTAATCACTAACTCGTAAAAAATATCTTTTTAATGAATTTGACTAAACTATCATTCAATAGTTGATCACTCATATTATTTCTTAACTTAATATTCACAAAATTCATAACTGAAAATACTCTTTCCACACTTGTTGTTGCCACTGGGAGAATCAATACTACCTATAGGACCAAGTACACTTCTATATGTCTTGTGTTTATTTATTTCAATAAGCGTGCAAGATAAGCCACCAAAATCCTTCACTTGCTGAAATCTGACATCATTCCTCAAGTTATTTATATATATTTGAAGTTGAAAATAAAGTCCATGAGACAACCGTGGTGAACTCATTGGGGTAAAATTCATCAAGTCTAAGAATCATGTGCCTGTCATCAGTAGCAAAAGAGTTGGCAGAATTCAAAGAAGTCATGCAAATAAGCAACTCCATATTTACCTCATTTAATAGATTGTTAAGCTCTTAAAGTTGTAAATCAATAACACTTTGAAACATCTCAATTCGAAATCGGCGTATATTTTTTTACTTCTTCAAGAATGGCCTTCCATTTTCATGAGGAACATAATAATCATCCATATCAGAAACTTCAGTGTCATGTTTTCATGCAAAATGAAGTTACCTTGTAAAAAAAGTCCTCCTTACAATCATTTCTCAAATTCTATAGCTAGTAGCTCCTTCATCAATGAAACAAGAGTCATGGAACTATTAATGTCTTCATCTTTTTGCTGCAAATTGCTCGATTAATCTGTGTACCCAAAAATGTTAAGCATCAAATATGTCGTAATAAGAAATCAAATGACTCAAATGAGCACAATACAACTTGAACTTGACATGATCCTCCTTATTGGATGCACTTTTTTTCAATTGTAACAAGAACTTCGATGATGGTAAGATATAAACTTATAATATTCAAAATGGTCTTATTATGTTATCTCCAATATTTATCACATGGTCTCACCAAACTAAGTTCTTAATTTAATCATTTCCCACTATCAATACTATCAAGTTCACTCAAGTTTAAGGCTTCTTTGACATTTTAAGCTTGAATCTCTCAAATCATCTCCTTACGCTTGCAAGATACCCTGATCACACTCAACTTGAGTTGCTCAAATAACCATGTACAATCACAATTATCTATTGCAACAACAAGGAGAGTTAATTGTAGTTGATGCACAAAACAATAAATGTAATAAGCAGCTGAAGTATCATTCATAATAAGTGTTTTCAGTCCATGTATCTCACCTTTCATATTGCTTGCTTCATCATAACATTGCTTCTGAAATTTGAACATGTTCAATGAATGCTCCATAAGTAAAGACTGTATCGCACTCTTAAGTGGCACAACAGTGGTGTCCTCAACATGAACAATACTAAAAAATCATTCATTTAATCTTCTCTTCTAATCAATGTAGCGCAAACAAAGAGTCAATTGTTCCTTCCCTGAGGCATCACTAGATTCATCAACTAGTATCCCAAAAAACATCATCTGTTACCTCTTCAATGATGAGCTTTTATAGTTTTTTTGGCTCAAGAGCTAATAAGGTCCTTCTGGATTCTTTCACATAGATTATTACCTAGAGCATTTTTGAAAATAACCTTCTCCATGTCATCGATAATTTCAACAAGCCATGCCAAAAGTTCACAAAGGTTTCCCTTATTTTCTGAACTCTCACTTTCTTCACACCCACAAAAAAATGATCATTGACGTAGTAGAAATGTCAAATGTTTCAATAAATATGTCAATCCATATTTGTGAAGTTTTGTCACTTCACTAGATTGCTTCTTTAAAGATTTCATAATTGATGTTTTCTGATTATTAAGCACTCATATTTCTACTTAGCTTTATTGTGAGCACTACCAATACCACCAATATGCGTAACAACACCTCTGGTATGTGCCATCAACCAAATTCTTTATTCGCAACACCATAAAAAAGATTTTTTTGTCATTAAAATAGTAACAAACAAAACAAAAGGAAGCATCCTTTTAAACATTACAGAAGCAACAAAAATCATATTTATCAAACCACTTAATAGAAAAACGACACAAATCTCCATGTTTTTTTTGGGGAATATTACGAGAACAAGGTTGACATGGTCCTAAAGCAATGAACTTTTTTCTAATTGCATCTTGATCTTTCAAATGATTCTCGAATGTTCTAACATTACAGACCATGCATATTATGAAGAATCTGGTTCCTCAAATGAGGGTTCGCCGGGTAGCTTGGAAACCGGATGATACTTTAAATGTGGATGGATCCGCTTGTGACGGTGAGAGCTCGACTGGTGGTGTTATTTGGCTCGTTGTAGGTGTTCTGTTGTTACTCTTCTCTGTGGATTATGGGTCATTTGTGATTAATGTGGAGATAGAGTTTCGTACTTTTTTAGATGGCATGAAATTTGTGAGGTACAGGCGCATTTCTATTTCGGTGATTCAATAGATGCAAAATCCTTTGTGGGTGTCTTTTTTGGGAGGACTTTCTGTCCTTGAAAGTGTAACTATTATATTTGCAAGTTTTGCTCAGAAATCAAGGAAACCCGTTTGTTGCATATTCTTCGGGAGGCCAACGGAGTCGTTTATCCCTGCGAATTTCACTCATGAGTTTGGCTCCATAATTTCTATTATGGTGTCATTTCTACGGATGTGAGGATGGCTATTCGACTAGATACGAGACGCACCCTTTTACGTAGGAGCTTTTAGAGTTCTTGCTCTAGTTTTCTATTGATTTGTCATTTTAATATGCTTCGGGGATCAATGCCCTGTCCCTTAGCTTTTCTTTTTTTCTTGTGTTTCTTTTAGACCATATGAACCGTCTTTTTATATTTCCTTCAGCCAAACTTTTTGGATCCTTATTAATGAAATTTAATTTTATTAAAAAAATACATTCATACTAGTTAGTAAGATATATTACATCGAATGCAACACAATCTCCGAATGCATTAGAAATGATTTGCTCCAATGCATATGCCCATAAAAGCTAGTGCAAATCATGATTTGAATGGACATGTTATTCGAATAAAAAATCCTTACAATAGATCTGCATGTTCTTTAATATGTGAATAACAATTTGCCCATCAGTGTCGCTAACAAAAATTTTGAAGTCTCGAATGCATATTAGAATAAACTTATCTTCTTCATAATATTATGACATTTATGTGCACCGATCCTAAAATTACCATAATCCTTTATAAAAATTCCTTTACACGTAGTTCATTAACTTATTAGACTTTAAAAATTGCTAATATTTTGAAAGGGTCATTAGATGGTTATGTTCCTCTCCAAAGTCACTCACAATATATGATCAATCTTTCCATTATTTTGAGTACAATCGTGCTTTGCAACTGGGCCGTGCAGTGGATCTCCTCCTTTGAGCAATTATCCATTGTCCTCCAAGCTATCACCAATCTTTCAATTGTGAAAACGTACCCTCTTTATTACACAAGACATTGTGAGAATATAGGATCACTATGGCTTGTCTTTTTAGATGTCAAAACTCTTACTTGAAAGCCACACACTTGTATGTATTCCCTATAATGGCATATTCTTTCTTTTGATTATTGGATTTTTTCCTTGAAATGACTTCATATTTGGGTCACAGTAAGGAATACACAACATCGCATGGTCTGAGTCGTCGACACAATTTCCATGCCATTTTCACTATCATTAGCTTGGCCATCCGAACCAAAGTGGCGGCTCTCATTAATTGGTGTTTTAGAAAAAAAAATAATGATAATGCATAAAAAGATGTAATGTTCATTGCCGGACTAATAAAAAATGAATAAAAATTTACATATTGACTAATACATACAACATATTATAATGTTCATCATAGCATTTTGATCATACAATATATAAATAAATCATCATGTGCACATATTTCAAATATAAAACCAAAATGTGAATATAGAGCATGCATTAATTAACGTTGACAATCAAGGATGGGTGTGAGAATCAGTTAGTGAGTAAAAAATGACAAAAAAATCAGAGGTAGTACAAATGTGTTATGACGATTGGAAAATTTGGATCCAAAACGGCAGTAATAGGCAAAGGTCAAAAATAGAGAATCGACATGTGAGTAGAATCACTCATGGCGACTGGCGCAAGGAGAATCGACAAGTTAATTAACCGCGATGAGAGGTGAATTGAGGTCGAGCATCTCTTGATTGACGGTTGTCGTCATATAACAAAATCTTTAATGGGTTATCGGCTAACGGAATCGATCAGTGAGATGAATTTTATCTATTGTCGGAACTAAAAATATAAAATTTGTGATGAAAGAATGAAGACAATGAATAAAAAAATATGTTACACATAGAATGATTGGTCTCGAATTGTATACAAAGTTCTCAATTTAAATTTGTTCTCACCCGAGTACTCGATTTGATAAGAGAAGCGAGAAGATGTGAGGATATAATAGTGCAACAAAAAATACACTTTTTCACAACCTCATGCCACTTGTCATGTGTCCCCCTTATACTCTTATCATATGTCATTCTGCATTCTTTCTTTTCTTTTTATTTCTTGATATTAATTTATATAATTATATTTATACTTATTAAAATCAAATTTTATAATCAAATTTAAAAATTATAAAGTTTAATTTAAAATCCATTATGAATATATTTTAAAAAAATATTGAAATTTAAAATATGTTCAACCTAGTAAAGTTCAACCAGGTAAAGTTTAATTGAACTCAATATAAGTTTGAATTTTAAACTTCAAATATTTTTAAATTTTAAATTTGAAATTTGAACTTTGAATTTTGAATTATAAACTTTGAACTTTAGCATATTTTATAATATACTATATCCAAAATAGATCTTAAATTAAATCTTGTATTTTTAAAAAAAATATTATGAAATCACTTTTTAAAGAATATCAAAATGATTACATAATTTGATTTTAAAAACTAAAAACAAAAATTAGAGTGCAAGCGGCAGGTGCAAGGAGGAGAGAGTGAGACTTAAGGCAGCCAGAGTGGTTCACGAATGGGAGTGTAAATAAACATTGATAAATTGGTGAAGCGAATCAACTCAAACTAATAAGCTTAATTTTGTTTGGAGTGTTAATGGTTCAGTTACAGTTTCAATTTTTGAAAAAAAAGATGAATAATAGGTCGGTTTGGGTTTTTATTATTTTTAAATCAAACCGAACTATTTCATTATATTTTAGATCATACATAAAGTTAACTGAATATATAATATAAATTAGTACATGTATATTATAAAAATCTTGTATTTAGTATATGAATTAGTAAATAAAGTTCATGAAAAAAATAAATCGAATTGAATCGAACCATATGATTTGATTTTAGCGGTTTGGTCTTAAAATTTTTAAACCGATTACTAACGTTTCAATTTGAATTTTCATTAAAAACTAAACCGAATAGTTACATCCCTATTCGTGATTGTGGGCGGTGGGGCACGTGTCAACTTTTGATTGGCTGCAACAACCAAACTAATCTTATAGAGTAGAGATATGTGACGAGTTGTGATTCCTAAGTGAGTGATTCTCATATCTTATATGAAAATGAGATTCTCAATTGATCATCTTTCAAAATATATACATAAGGAGGTTCAATTGAGAGACATTCAAAACTCGTCATATGTTCCAACAAAAAATTGTCATGTGTCTCACTACCCGCATTCACGAGCTGCTCAATTCTTGACACGTATTCAAATCACTTTTCTTTTCACCTGACACTTGCACCGTGTTTCTCCTTATTCAACCTCACTAATTTTTATTTTTACTTTAAAATTAATTTATGTAATTATATTAACTTATTTTTAAATTAAATTTCATCATCATTTGTAGAAAAATATAAAATTAATTTAATATCTATTTTGATTTTAAAAATATATATAAAAAGTTTAAAATTAACCTTGTACAAAATTCAGGAAAACCTTTATACAAACTCTTGGAAGAACTATATCATGTTGGAATGAACTTTGAACTAAAAACGAAAATTTATCTTGGACTTTTGACAATTGACACGTTAAATTTTTAAATTTTTTAGAAAAACATATCCAAAATATATCTTAAATTAAACTATTTTTTTTATAAATGATTAAGAAATTTGATTTCAAAAAATATCAATATAATTACATAAATTAATTTTAAAAATTAAAAATCATAGATTTAATAAAGAAAAGAGAGTGAATGTAACATGTGATAGAAGGATAAGTTAGACATGTTGAGAGTGGGTGCGAAAGTTTACTTTTGTTGGACTATTATATCTTCACCTCTCTTCAAAAAGGAACATATGTTCACCTGACCACCATTTTCTCAACCGGCCTGAGTCTGTTTTTCAATTGATCAGGGTCTTCAATGCCTTGTTGGGCGATGTCAAAGATATCTTCTCGCTCTCACTAAAAGATGAATTTTTCTTTGGACCACCCTATATATATGTATTATTTTCTTAGATTTATTGAATTTTTTCTATTTATTTAAATTTTTCAAGATTTTGGATTATAATGATGTCTTTTGGGGCTTACACCCATTAAACTGGTTTTTGAACTAATTTATAAATTGGCGCCGCACATTAAACCCCATCCATCTAATTAAAAGGGCAGACATGAATCTAATAGTTTTGAAAATATCTTAATATGCCAGACTGCCTAAATGGGTGATAATAACAGGGTACTGATCATAACTGACCTGCCAACAACATGCTATGAGCTCTGCTATTGGCATACCCTACACAAAAGTGTTGTAGGAATCAGCACAATATACAAGTTCACTATCTCCAGCTTTTGGGTAATCCCGGCTAGACCATCTCTAGGTGGATCAGATACGACAATTACAATTAAGAGACGGCATTTCTAAGTGGATCAGATACAACGATGACAGTTATAATAAGACATGGCAGTACTTTGCAGTCTCCCACAAGATTGTTTTCATTGAAGAACTGTGTCCCGGGCCAACTTACGGGAAAATCCGCTGCTTAGAAATCCTCTAGCAGTCTTTTGCACATTTCTTTTTTTTTCCTTTTGCAAATTTATGACTCATTTCTCATGCAAGCAAGCAAAGGTGATTATCACTGACAAAATTCAAGAGTGTTATTCCCTAATCCTGTACAACTGTAAATCACTGTAGGCTGCAAGAACAAGCTATTACATCTGCCAAAATGTTTTGTAGAGAACTCGTACAGTATCTGACCTACAAAAACAAGAATCACTGACTTTTGATGAAATAAGATAATTATGGGAATAGGTGTCACAAATCATGAGTGTCACCCTACAAACCAAAACATTAGGCTAGACCTTGGCTGTTCCTTCTTAGTTTGTTAGAGCCTCAATCAATGTAAACTAGATGTCCAGTCAAACCAGGCTAATCTTGTTAATAGATAAAAAATCTAGTAAAGCAACTCAGCGCATCCAAAACTTGCTATAAAACTTAAGACCGTCTAATCAAACAGATACGTAATTTCATAAAGCCTTTTAATCAAGCCAAAAGCATAAGGATAGTAGGGAAGACTTAAGACCAACAACCAAATAGTCATATGGAGCTGGGAACCAACAAGGGTGTGGCCGAGTGGTAAAAGGGGTGAGGGGGTGAACCCCTGATGATCCCATACAAGTTTCATTTTTACACCATAGTCTGGGGACTCACATATCAATCACCAGTTATTGTTTGAGAAAACTGTATCACATGCTAGTATGATCATCTAATCAGCCGCTAATTACACTGCTGAAATGCAATGACATTCCTAACAAAAGTATATTTAATGATAGAAGAGTCTTAAAAAATTTCATATTCATCAACCCCTGCAGTAGCATACTAGCTTACTAGTAAATATTGTTAATATGCAATGAATACTCCACAAATGTGAGAAACTTGACTCTGTTTTAGAGCCAAAATGTAGTAGTTCTGAGAATAATCATTCAAAGCCAAAATATAAATCGGAATGCATAGTGATAGATTTTATACCTGCATCAGCTAAGACTTCACATGGACTTCAATAATATCATCGTCTTCCATGCCAAGAGATTCAGGGGTCGCCGAAGGATTAATCTTATCCCCATCAAAGCAAAAGACCAAGTTTTGTGCATCAATCTTCATTTTATTTGCATACTTACTGAAGAGTTGCTCAAACTTTTCATCCTGCAATAACAAACTATCACATAAGTATCAACTAGAATATTCATTTATTATAAACTCCAGGTCTAAGAGCAGTTTGAAACTTCAATCATGTGCCTACAAATCAGACTGGTAGATATTTCACGCGAGACCACATGGATTTATCATTTACTCTTAAGGCAAAAAAGTAACTTCAATTTTAGATGACTCCAATGTAACCGAATAATGAAAAGAACCATCATAAAGAATGCAAATGATTCAACAAATAAAAAATGTAAAAAAAAAAAATATTTTATAAAAGAAGTGGATACAAAAAAGGCATTAGATAATATGTAAGGGAGATGCCAATTCGAAGGTCATATTTTTTATCAAACTATTTGCAATAGTTAACCTCACTATTCTTAACAAACTTAAAACATCTGAATGGTCCGCATCAGACACTAGTAAATACCAGAAGGCTTTAGCGAAAAGCTAAATGTTGAACAGGCATGTTAATATTAAGCCCCAGCTTTTTCTTTTTGAGTCAGCTATGCCTATCTGACAAGCCAATAGCCTTCAATTTAAAATCAATAACTAGACAGAATTCTTCTATAAGGATACAATATATGTAGACCGAGGTAAGAGAAATTTCTACACCTTTGTTATTTCCTTAAGAAAATTGACACATTAAGTAGGTGGAAGAAATTTACAGAGTATATTAACTGAAATAATAAAGAGAACTGCCATAAAAGAAAAACAACAACTTATAATAGAATAGGCAGAAAGAAATAAACTCAGAAACTATGAGTTCCTGAACTTCATAATAGTGTACCATATATACGCGAAACAGTTTGAGATCATCTTTATCCTGGATGGAAATGACTATTTTTGCTCTTTCGGAAGGAGGCTCTGCAGGTACTTGAAATGCTTTTTCCACGACAGAGTTTAAGGAATTACTTATTTCCTTTCTCGTGTCATCCACATGTTGAGTGATTGTTGAAACCAGTTCCAGCCTCTGCAATCTTGAACATGAACAGCCAGCAAATGCATCAACATATTAGGGATAAGAAGATACATAAGTAAAAACAAAGTTATGTGCAACCACATAAATGTATTTTTTTGTATGCACATTAAAATTTAAAGAAAATACACTATGTAACTTACTGAGCTTTAGTTTACATAAATATCTTTGACCCATATAAGTAGCATCTAGAATATCACATCCCTCCTACCAAACTAAATCATCTAACTTTTTGCAGAGAGCGCCAGTTTGAATAGCAAATATGGAAATGTAAGTTTTCAAGAAATAATCATGGAAGTTATTGCAAGTTTAATTAATAGGTTTGGAATAGGACAGTTGTGGTGCCATAAACATGTTGCCACTCATTTATATCGTAGAGTTCTAGCATTTATTCAAGAAATGAATGCACATGAAAATATTCTGATTTTGATTATCCTAGCCTTCCGTAGAGAAGTACACCAAGCAACTAAATTTTAAGGGATCTCGATGATGACTGATAGCAGCCCAAAACCATAGACATAATCATAATATTGAGAAGAGAAATCAGAAGAGACAAATGCTATTTCTGGTACTCACTCAATTAAGATCCTTTTTCCTGGTGCCTAATTGATTTTGAAATTTAAAGAGAGTTACTGGGTTTCAGATTCCTTCATTTGCGAATTTCATAATGCTCGTGAAT
This sequence comes from Kalanchoe fedtschenkoi, assembly GCA_002312845.1. Classification (NCBI taxonomy): domain Eukaryota; kingdom Viridiplantae; phylum Streptophyta; class Magnoliopsida; order Saxifragales; family Crassulaceae; genus Kalanchoe; species Kalanchoe fedtschenkoi. The sequence goes on from NQLW01000083.1 coordinate 326,014, forward strand.
ATAAGTATAAATGGTTTATCAGAAAACCATTTTAGAAAAATTTCAAAAGGTAAAAAGGATAGACTCAATGGTGCATACCGCAATGTCTTAATCGTAGAATCCTCCCCAAGCTTAAGTAAGTCAGCAGGAACCTCTGGAGGCGGGGGTAGCCAATCTTCTTCTTCTTCTTCCTCCTCTTCACAATCGAGAAGCACAAGCTTGTCCTTGTCCACTTTCTCAACCTATACGAATTCCGACACATAATAAACTCAGCAACAGCGGGTTGGCCCGCAAAGAAACAAAGAAAAGCACAAGCATACCACATCGGTCTTCTGCTTCTTGGACTTCACGGCCGTCCTGAAATCATCATCTGTCCAGGGCGCGGTATAAGAGAATCCGCAAAATTTGGGTCCAAAACTGTAATCAATGTTAAGATTGAGAGAATCAACTGGCTAGCGTTTACCTTCGTCGTCGAGGGAGATGAAATTGGAGGGCTGAACCCGATGGTAATCAAACAATGGCTCGAATTCTTCATCAGACTGCATAAATTATTATTGAAACTCGAATCAGTTGCAAGTAAAAAAAGCCCTAAATAAATCGACGCAGCGACCTAAAAGTTTACCATCGCAGTGGTGGAGCTGGCACGAGCGATTGACCGGCGATTTTCTAACTTGGTTTGATTTGCAGTTTCTGTGGAAACTGAGAGGGTTGGCCGGCATGAATTGGTGAATTAGGAATTTGACAACCAATTATTGATTCACCACTGTATAAAGAAATACAAATTAAAATGCAAAATTATCTATTTTACACATGTCCTTACGTGATTGGTTAATAAAATTCAAAATGGCATAGTATTTCTCCTGCAACAAATTATTACAATGATTTTTTTTAGACTGTTAGGAATTGAATTATTCAGTAGACTACAACTTCCTCCATTTGCAGCCAAAATCCGTCGAAATTATATCCCAAATAGTAAAATATACCCAAAGCAAGTATGATTTTGACAACTATTTATTCGACAAATGTATACAAAATATATATATTAAAGTGGGAAACTACTTACTAACAAAATTTAAAATTTCATCATTTTAAATATGCTGTAAATTGCTAAGCGACTTTAGATTAAAGTTCAAATCCATCATATTATAATTAAAATTTCAATTTTATTATGTATCATATTTATTTTTAGGAGAGAAAAGAGACAAATGCATACGAAATAAAATAAACGTAATCCGAGTTTTTTTAATGAGTGTTTTGAAAGGAATTGGGATTGTAACATCCTCATTTTATTTTCTTCTGATTGTAAGATTTAAAGGTGAAGGTGAATAATTGAGTAAAAAATTTATTTACGCTCATTTTATCATCCAATCCACTTAAATTTAATGGTAATTATTAAATTCGTTATATTTTTATATTCTCCTCTCAAATCTGTTCTAAAATTCATGATCAACTTTTTTACTTTTTCTCCTCATTTCTTCTCATTTCAAATATTTTTTCTTCATCTCTTTTCAAATTCAGAAACGAAGACTTATATTTAATCATATATTGTTTTAAGAATGATGTTCTGAATTAGTATTATTTTTTCAATTAAAACTATTTAAATTTTCAATTATAGAAAATCAAATTTGGACAAATATATAAAAATTTTAATCATATTTGCACCATTATATTACAAATTACCAAAAAAATAGATACGTGCACAGAATATTTATGTCAAAACAGAATGATGTAATTTTATTAATAATTAATTCGACATTCTTTTTTTTTCCAAACATTTACTTCTTCAATCTATGTATTCTCTTTTATTTACATATTAGCATGTCCAGTTCTAATATTAACATGTTATTATAATTGAGCTTATAGTATGTGTAATGATCGCACAAATATATGACCAACTTAAAGCTTAATTTCTTAGAAATTTGAGTTGATTTTCGAATTTTCTAAGATTCACTCGGTTTGTGTAGTATTTATTGCACTTCACTCAGTCCGAGTATTAATAAAAATTGGTTTCGCTCAGTCCAAGTGCACCAACTCGACTAAGTACAGAAATGGCCTTTAATCTACTCAACCAGGTACAGTGAAATCCTGGCCTTTATGAAGAGGATTATTGAAGAGAACTACTCCTTCACTTGAAGGCTTCGAAAGTCAACCTCTTCATATATAAGAGGCCTCTCAACACCTCATTTCAGAGATTATCAAGGAGAGAGATCATGTCAGATAGAAATAAAACTCTAAATAAACACTCACCATATCTTTTTTTAAAGCAAATTTATTGAATCAAAGGAGCCCCGATACGGGAAACAAAGAAAACAAAAATCTAAAACTAACAAAAACATCACAAGACAACCTGCAATAAGGGACAAAGCTCCACAATCGAGCTAATACAACAAAACTCCACGCAGGGAGCAAAAGATCAAACTAAACAGAGGAGACAAGCTTGCGATATAACAAGCAAACCTTACAAACAGGACCAGACATCCAAGAGCTATTTCAGCCATGGGAGAAACAATTGAAACATCTTAGAGCGTGCAAAACTAGCAGATAGATCCATGAAAGGAAGAGCAAAAGCGCCGAGTAGTGAACTCAAACCATATCTTTCTCTCTACACATTTTATAGTTTTATATGGTAGTTTAGTTTATTCTATATTGAGTTTCCCTTCTCTTCATGGTTCAACCTCAAACTATGAATGAGTAGTGAACTCAGGTTCTAGGGATCATGAACCCTAACTATGAATTAACAAACCATCTAACAAGAATATGAATTAGATTGATTAAATTGAGTTGTATTTGCATGCTAGTTAGGTGAAGTGCATCCTAAAAAAATAGTTCATTTCTGTTACAAACCCACCTCATTTTTGTGCAAAAACTGAATGGATAAACATTGAGACTCTAACGCTCAAATAAGTCCAAATCATCTTATTTCGACCTGGTCTAACCAAGTAATTATAAATTTTGATTAACATCCGTATCGGAGCCCGCTCGTGTTGCTACGGGAGGTGCAAAAATACTGCAACATCATGTAATCGAAGAATCTAGGCTTTATCACCCTTTGTGGTCATGCTCTTAGCCAACAAAGGTGAGAATTAGAAGTGGTTAAGACTATGACCTAGTTGTAGTCGATGAACTTGACAACCGAAGGTGAGAATTTGAGATTGTCAAGAAAACTAAGTAACATTGTCAAGTCAGGATAACCATATCCTCTATTATATGGGCATCGAGCCAATGATGGCAATAATCGGAGTTGCCTATATGTCTAAAATTGTTGTACTTATCAAAGACCGGTAACCGAATGCGAGAATATGAGGTTAAAGGAAATGCATGAATGGGACTCTAACAACACTTGTACACGTACTCTGGAATTTAAATATCTCACTCTTCCTACCCGTGTTACAGGATTAATCAATACTAGAAAAGATTGCAGTCGCTAGCCGCGTTAAGGAAAGGTCTATGAGTTAGGTATTGACGTAAGAAGCTCGAGTGAAATATCTTATGAAAATAGAAACCATAGTGTAGTAAGAAATGGCTTGCAGAGATGCATGTGTAGGAGTATGTGGTCTAGGTGAAGTAGCATCCTAGGGCGTTTTCTTCACTTAAATCAATCAAATTATCCAACCTTATGTAGGCGATAATAACCTAATCGCTCAAGTAGGTCAAGGCTCTTTGTGTTTGATCCAACCTATTTGACTTGTATTAGGCCCTCGATTGCGAGGTGTGAAAATATTGCACCGTCGGTTCAATATATGAACACTAGATGTCAGATACTCTAATTCATCATCACTGTTTGTAGGAAGCATGATTAACCGAATCTCCATACCTTCGAACAACGATAATGTTGTATTATTGCTACCGTTATTGACATCATTTGTGAATCTGAATTGAAAAGGAGACAAAGATGATTTGCAGGGGTGGAAGAAAAATATTTTATTAGTTTGTTGAGAAGGAGAAGAATTTGGTTTGAATATTGATGCAATATTGGCTGAGGATGATGGGCATTACTGTTTTTCTGGAGTCTGATTCACTTTGAGTTCTAGAACTATCTTATTAGATTATTTTCTTCTGAGAATCTGCAAATAAAAAAATTCCTCAATCAGTATAACAAAAATTCAAAATATATAGCACTTGAATATAGTTGCTAATGTAATGAATATAGTTACTCATCTAGCATGTTCATCAATGAAAATGCATGCTTGATGAACTTGTAAGCTCGTTTGATTAATATAACTCCACAATTATTTTAACAAGCATGCTCATCTATGAATATGCATCCTCAACTAGTGATATGTGTGCTCCATAAATGATATCATGTCCATTTGGTGAAAATGCACATTCATCTACTAAATATGTATATTCATTTGATATTTCAAAAAAATATGGTATGAAACAAATAAATATGATCTGTTCAGTAAATACAAATCGAAATATGATTAATAGCAAATGCACAACTGACGAATGTAAAAATAAATTTTTTAATTTTTTAGTTAATTAGTTTTTAATTTTTGTAAACGTAGTTTATAAAATTTGTATAAATTTTTAAGTTATAATTATTATCACTTATGATAGCCCCCATTTAATAAGCTTTTTCAATACCAATGTATAAAATATTGTCAAAGTGAAAATGAATCATGCTTATTGTCACGAGACTTCTCACTGATCCTTTATCGAGGTTTAAGAGAAGTGGTTCCGTGTTGCAATAAGGGCTCAACGCGTTGCTCAGCCTTTCCCAGATCTAATCCAAGGATTAGATAAGTGCACATCATATATTTTCTAAGTGTTTGGATAAGATAAGTGGACAAAGATATATAGAGAAGATTGCTTGACTTTTTATTAATCTCAAGTGCCAATAAGTGTACAATTTGTTGGATGACTTATTTAGCCTACAAGACAACCTATTTATACACAAACATCCCAAAGAGATGCACCCTTTCCCAAAGGGATGCAACCTCAGCCGAACGGAAACCATCACACCTCTTCGGCAAGTGCTTCTCCCTTGAACACTTAGGCTAGAAATCTTCCCATGCACCCTAACCGATGCCTAAAGCCCTATGCCTTTCCCCTAAGATGCCTCTGAATGCCCAGATCCAAAACTGATCCAGCGTCCAGAAATTGTCCGCCGCACCCAGACTGATTCTGCCCAGCCTAGGGCTGATCCTGGCTTATCCGGGGCCCTGTGCCTAGATCCCACGTTGATCCATGCTATGCCTCACTGATCCGAGTCACCCGTCTCGATTTGCCTCAGGGCCCTAGGCACTGCGCCCAGCGAAGGCCCCCAGTGCCCAACCAAGGCCCCCACCTCGGCTCTGCGAGCTAGCCCACTTGCCTAATCCGGATCACTACAGAACTAATCTGGAATGCTCCTCCTTAATCCCGAACTTATTAGGATATGTTAAAACTTATCAAGATCCTCCGACTTGGCCTCCTGATCAAGTGAATCGGCCAAGTCGGATCTAATGCAACTTTAGGGGCGTGATAAACCACCCTCGTCGGAAGATTCTGACGCCCTCGTCGGCAACACCTTGAGGAATTTTTCAACCTAATCTTTGAATTTCCGAAGTGTTGTGTTCCTTTCCCAAGTGGCTTCCTCCATAGAACCTCCCCTCCATTACACCAGATAGAAAATCCTTCGACTCTTCTTTCCTTGGCCCTTTGCTTTGTTATCCAAGATTACTTCAACTTCCTTCTCAAATTGATCTCGGACAATTGGAGGTGCCCGGTCTGGCTGGGGTCGTTCTTGGCCTTCATCTTCATAGAAGAACTTGAGGTAACTTACATGAAAGGTTGGATGAACCTGTAGTCTCTCTAGCAATTTTAATTTGTAAGCGACTTGTGCAACTCTTTGGACAATTTTGAAGGGACCGTCATGCTTTGGAACCAGCCCTCGATGCACTGTCTTGCTGTTGATTTTCTTCCAAATCTGAGGGGTGAGTTTCAAAAGTACCTTCTCAAAACTTTCCCTTGCATCGTCTATTACGTCTTGGGTCATGGTAGAAAACTTTAGTGCAGCCGGACACTTCACATTCAAGCTTCACTTTACCACTTCATGGGGCGTCAAGGACTGCCTTCTGATAGTCAACTCGAACTAACTCTTCCCCGTGGATGAGCTTTGATGTAAGTTGTAGCAGGATTGCATTGAATCAATCAAGTCCAGACAATTCTTCTAGTTTGTCGACACGTAGTGCCTCAAGTACTCCTCTAGCACTGCATTGACTCGCTCCATCTGGCCATCCATTTGAGGATGGTTTGCTGCCGAGAACTTGAGCTTCATCCCCAATAGGTTGAACAGTGTTGTCCAGAATCTCCCAATGAACCGTGTATCTCAGTCACTTATGATGTCCTCTGGCACTCCCTAGTGCTTTATAATATGTTTGAAGAACATCTTTGCAGCCACTTCTGCGGAATATCGCCGGTGCAGGTATGAAAGTCTCATACTTCATAAACCTGTCCATCATAATCATTATCGAGCAAAATCCATCTAGCTTGGGTAATTCTCTGATAAAGTCCATCGTGACACTTTGCTAAGGTCTCTCCGGGATAGGCATGGGCTGCACTAATCCTGCTTCCTTGCGCTTCTCCGACATGTCATGTTGGCACACTCGACAAGTCTTAAAATAGGCCTCAACATCATCCTCCATCCTCCATTTAGCCGAACAGACACCATCGCACCTCTTCGCCAAGTGTCTCCCCCTTGAACAACCTCCCAAGTCAGATCAAGTGAACTGGCCAAGTCAGATAAACTTTAGAGGCATGACACTTATCCACTTGTCACATAACTAAATATAACACATTCTCCCAAAATTCAAAAATATCTTACTTCCTCAGTTTTCGTTTGAACAAATAGTTAGAGCTAGATTGTCATTAATATTTTTATTTTATTTTTTATTTTAGTAAAAGTATAAAAAGCGATCTTTAACCGTCATTGATTTAAAATGCTATTTTTATCATTTTCAACAAAAATATGCGTGTATTCAACTATTTAACAATTTAATCCTTCACATATTTCATGTAACTACAAAATAACTCCTAATCCTAACTAATAAAACTGATGACGTTATAATTTTTATAATTATTTTTATGAAACACTTTATTGTTACTAATCCATAACTAATCTACCCAACCAACCAAATGAATCTAACAAATTAATCATTCTTCTTCCAACCAGAGCAGTCTGGTCCTCATCCTCAAATGAAATTTTAAATGAATTTGTAGGTGTACAAGTATCCCTTATCACTTACAGTTCAATTAATTTTCTAGGACTTGATGAATAACTTCTAGAAACAAATTCTTTACCAGGCTCTATTATATTAAAGACAAACCGAGTAAGAACTAGAGAGAAAATTATATCTTTTATTTGATTTATGATAAGAAAACTAATGAAATTAAAGGAAGATGACGATGGTTTCATTGATCTTAGCTTTACCATATCATTCTCACACACTTCGATTAATACGCCTTTAAAACTCTTTTTTGTCACTATGAGGACGAGTACAACGAGCGTCGAGGCATTATTGTGTCCTAATTTGACTCGATATGTATCACTAGTCGTATATTTGTCAAAAGTTTAACAATTCATTTTTCGACCATCTTCTGCCAAATAAAACCGGATCCACTTTTAGTATTGTGATGGAGAGAGGATTTAGAGCTTGGAAAGCTTCACCACTCTCGAAAATCTTTTTAGAAAACAAAGGGAATGATGGAAACGAAGAAAAGAAATTTTTGTCACGCGGAGCTATTTGAAGAGAAGAATGCTCATTTGTGAAAATGGAGGATTCAGATCCAGTGCTGCACAGCCATTTGCTACGTGCACGAAACCACGTCGTTTACCTTAAAAAAAACATCATTTTTTGCTGACTCCTCTTCTTCGACATAGAAAAAATCTTTCCTAAAACTGGAACGTCTCTCGCCGCCCTCCGCCATGCATTTCCTTTCAATCTCCGCTCTTGACCCACTTCCCCACACTCTAATCCAACAAATCCTTCACCAGCCCTCGCCCAAAGTTATGTGCTTTATCCCTCCATCGCAAACCCTAATTCTTGGGTTCGAATTGGAGTCGGGGTTTCAATTTCAGCCCTCCTATTGCCCAGGCGCAGGAGCTGGGCCACAGAGCCACGGATCCCATGGGAATGTTGTTAAGGGAATAATCAGGAGCTGGGCCACTGAGCCACAGAGCATCGTGTTCTTGAGGAGCCATGTAGATGACTTCGTGACAGATGCAATAATCAGTCAGCTTTTAATTTGTAAAACGACGTCATTTCGTTGAGCTCATCACCTAACACGGGCGTAGCGCTTTTTATAACATTGATTGGAAGTAGAGAAAAGGGGAGGAGGGGATGTGAAATGGGAGACAACATGAATCGATCAGTCATCGAAGCCATCCACTCATCTCCTACTCAAGCCGTCCTCTACCTCGCTGGCGGCGCTTCCCAGGTTTGCCTCCACTTTCACCTTCTTCTTCTTCTTCTTTGGCTTATTATCTTTCTCCGCGCTTCTTCTGTTTCCGTGTTATCGATTATTTACCACTTTCGCGCAGTCGCTAGGATGGCTGATGTCCGTCCCTGGAGCTTCCAATACTGTCCTTGAATCAGTCGTTGCTTACTCCAGAATGTCCATGATTCAATTGCTCGGCAAGGTCGCTTTCGTCCATAGCGTTGTTTCCCAGAAGTCTGCTATTGTAGCTGACTTTATTATTATGCACTTTGCAGATTCCCAGTCAATTTTGCAGCCAGCGAACCGCTGAAGATATGGCATTGCTGGCATATAATCGCGCTTTGAAGCTCTCCATCCCTGGTCATTCTGCAACTATATTTCTTTATTTTTAAATGCAGTCATTTCAAAATTTGTCGTCTTCACTTTTCATTGTAGTAGGATGGCTTGGTATGTAATAAGTAACGAGCTGTAACAGGGGGCTCCCTGTTTTTTTTTCAATGAATTAACAAATGTGTCTAGTAGCGACATTTAAGTCACTATTTATTTTATGCTGTACGTGCAATTACTGGTCGCCCACCATAGTTGAGTTGAGTAACAAGGTGATTTGTGCATTTGATGTAGGCCGCCCGGTTTTAGGGGTGGGTTTTACTGGTTCTTTGGCTAGCACACAAAAGAAGCATGGCCACCACAGGTAGCTTTATTTGAAGTTTCCGTTTCACATCTATTTGAATAAATCAGCCACATATTGTGTTTAAAAAGTCATTTATCGGACATTATGTTTAGAGGTAAATTGCTTGTCTTTGAAGTTAGAACCATCCTTTTTATGAACCATTAGAATGAGAATTAAAATGTTATATTCTAGTTTCTGGAGGTATTGATCCGCAAGTACTGAAGGCTGGTTTCTAATGTGAGCTTTCATTGTGAGGTGATATAACTTGGAGTAAGTTTTACTGAAATCATACTACATTATGTATGTTTGTACAGAACCCCCCTGGTACTCTTTTCTAGTTTGTTGGGCATTACGCTATACGTTTATGCTCTTTTTAATTTGATGGAGTGCTGTTTCTGGCTCCATGCATATGATATTGCCAACTGATTCACTGTTTGGACTCACCCTAAATGTTAGATAGATATGTTGATACATGACAATGTATTCAGTCTAAACATAAGATTAAGAAAGGCCACTGAATTGGTTATTGCTTATGTTGATGAAGACTGCTGTGTTCGTCATGCACAGGTTCCACATATCAACTCGAACATCTGATCGTCTCAAAGTATCAACAGTGTATTTTTCGAAGGTACAAAAACACATATCTAGATTCTTAAGAAGCTGAGTGTAGACGTCCAACTGTTTTTATTTTTAATTATTTTGCCAATGTAGGGGTTACGAACACGAGAAGAAGAAGACATGATTTCTAGTCGTGTCTTAATTAAGGTAGAGTGTGATTTTCTCATGCGTTGTTTCTTGTACACCTGTTGCTTTCAGTGCTGGACTTCGTACTTTTGTTGTTTCACATGTATATTTGGCTTTGTTACTGTAGGCAGTTGCAGATGCCTGTGGAGTTGAAGAAACTCTGGCTTCGGAGCTAAATGAAGATGAGGTTCCCCAGGAATGTGAAACGAAGTTTAGTGAAGAAGATGAATTAATGCAGCTCATAAATGGAGAAATTTGCTTCAAGATTTATCCTTTTGATAATGGTATGCATACAGATTTGAACTATTGTACTTGGACATAATTATGTGTTAGCTCTAGTTAATTGGGAATTGTTTACTTCAGCAATCCCTAGTGATACTGAAAGGAAGATAATATTACCTGGGTCATTCAATCCTTTGCATGATGGGCATCTCAGGCTGTTGGAAGTTGCTAGTAGGTAAGTCTTACAGTCCCCATGCCTTGATTTTATAATTGAAATGATTGACTATGCATGTGATATGAGATATTTTCTATTAGGACATTGTCACTGTAAAAATTAAAAATTTGAAGTCTTTTGAGTCATTCGCATATTAAGATATTGATGTTAGAATTGTAATTTATATACTTTTTTGCATATTTTGCAAATGATGTGAATATTTAATAGTCGTCTCACAGTGCAATTTTTTACTTTTGCCCCCTTCCCGGTTGGATAAAGCATTTGTGGGTATGGAGCTCCATGCTTTGAAATATCAGCCGTTAATGCGGATAAACCACCGTTGACAATCTCACAAATAAAGGACCGCGTGAGACAATTTGAAAAAGTTGGTAGGTCTATTAACATTATTGAAATTATTTTGCATCACAAGTGTTTTAGTTTTCAATGTGTCTCTTTCTAGTTGGTGAATCTGGTTTCCAGATGGTCCACTAATTCCATGATTCCAAATGTCAGGGAAGACGGTCATCATATCTAATCAACCTTATTTCTATAAAAAAGCAGAACTTTTTCCTGGCAGTGCATTTGTTATTGGTGCAGATACAGCAGCACGGCTTGTTAATGTATGGCTTCTTTCCGTATTAATTAAACCTCCTTCACAGCTATAGATTGTTCTGCCACATCTTTGTACGGCATGATTTCTGTTTAGTGCATCTAGCCTTCAGTGTTTAGTGCAATTTTTGTTATTGTACGGCATTATTGAACTGTTTAGTGCATCTTCATGCACTTTCATCTTTGATACTGAGATGTGAGGCGTTGATGAGACAACATATTTGGAATAATGCGTTTTCAGCAAACTGATGTTGTTTCCTCTTTTATGTTCTTTTTATATAGACAAAATACTATGATGGTAGCTTCAAGAAGATGCTTGACATACTCTTAGGATGCAAACAGACAGGATGCACTTTTCTTGTGGGTGGTCGGAATGTGGATGGTGTTTTCAAGGTGTGCAATTTTCCAAAACTCTTTTAACAGCAGCTGATGCTGCCGAACTGTTTGTCTTCTGTTGATTAAAGAAACTGCTAACATGTAAACCTCTCAGGTACTTGAGGATTTGGATATACCTGAAGAGTTACTGGATATGTTTATTTCAATTCCTGCTGAAAAGTTCCGCATGGATATATCTTCAACTGAGTTACGGAAAAAGCAAGGACAGTTATAGTTTATTGGAATGACTAATCACGATCTTCTGGGGTTTGATTGTAACTTAAATTAGTTGCAGAGTAGCTGTGTAAATGTGTGAAATATAAAAAACCCCGGGCGTGCACAATGTACAATTAAGGGCATTATTGAATAAAAGGGCTTCTCCTTCAGTGAGTTTACACTTCTGGTTTTTCCGACGATAGACAAGTAACTCTAGCGAGCTACCGCTGCAAATTTCTTCATGATATCAGAGCTGCGTTCGTGGAGAAACATTCCTAGTAATCTTCTAATTCGTTTGCTGTTAGTTCAAAGGAGAAATTGATTTTCTTTTCAAAATGCTCAATCCAAGCGATTACAGATCCCAGCCGGAGGTTGGAGGTTCTGAAAATATGCAGCATAATGTGAATCTTGATGATCCTTTGTATATAGACCCAACGAAACAATCAGTGTTGTTTTAGTTCCGGATGTATTGACTGGAACCAAGAATTTCAATTCTTGGAAGAAATTGATGGAATTGGCTCTTAGCGCAAGATCGAAATTGAGTGTTGTGAGAGGAGAAGTTCCAAATCTGTTGTTAACTGATGTTGTTCAATAGCTAAATGGCAAAAGTGCAATGACATAATAATGACTTGGTTGATTTCTTCGGTTGCCAAGGGGATTTCGGCCTCGAAGACGCTTTGTAACGCTATACAGCATCACATAAAGCGAGAACATTCAGCCTGCGTAAGGATATATACACTATGACTCAAGGAGATATGGCAGTCTCAGAATTTCTGTAGAAGCTTGTCAGTATTTGGGATGAACCTGATGCATTATTGGCTGAAGATGTTGATTATCAAATGAGTGGCAAGGCAAAAGAGGAAGAACATGTAATGTCATTCTTGATGGGGCTTAGTGAGAGGCATAGTCAAATCAGAACACAATCTTGGTTATGAGAGAATTTCTAAATTTTGATGATGCTTATAACATGGTTGCACAAGATGAACTTCAGAAGAAATTAACTAGTAGCGCCTTGATTTCTTCAGAAGCTTCTGCATTTTATGCAAATAATAGTCAATCACATGATGGAAATTTTAGAGATAATGGAAGTAGTACGGCGAGGACAAATGACATGAATCAGGGAAGAAATAAAGAAAATTTGATATGCATCTACTGTGGGAAAACGTGACATCTCAGAGAAAATTGCTACAAGCTCATTGATTATCCACTAAACTACAGAAACAATAAACAAGGTGCTAAAGGGAACACTGCGAATTATGGATGATCAATGGTCAATACTGTCTCTGCTAGCAGCTCAGAAGGATCTGATTCTCAACCACCTCTCAGTTCTGCTTCAACAAATCAACTGTCAGAACAAATCACTCAACTACATGCTCTTATTTCCCACCAAAGGAACATTGGTGATCAGACAACTCATATGACAGTATTGCATGTTTTTCTATCATGTTTACTGGTAGTAATGTTTGGATTTTGGATAATGGTGCTACAGATCACATTACTCCACATATTTCTTTGTTGAAAAAAGTACGAAGTTTGCCTCATAGCTACACCATTACTCAGATTGTTCTACCAATAGAGTAAACCGGAAAGGGAAAACTTACATAAGTGAGAAGATATCATTAAAAGATGTGTTGTATGTGCCTGATTTTAAATTTAACTTGTAATCAGTAAGCAAGTTGATAAAGGACACGGGCTATATTGTGATATTCTCTAATGAAGGATGCTTGCTTCAGGGCCTAGTGGAGCAGAACTCCCTAGGGATTGGTAGACTGGTTAAATGATTGTTCTAGATAACAGCAACCTATGGACAGAAGGCAAGTAACATGGTTAGCAAAGAAATGGATTCTCTTAGATGGCATCAAAGGTTTGGACATATACCTTTCGGAAAGCTACCATAATGTATTCCTCATAGACTAGTGTTGCAACAAATAAAACTGATTGTCTTGTATGCCTCATGGCAAGACTAGTTAAACAATCCTTTTCTTCAAGTTTTATACATACAACATCTTCTTTTCAATTGATTCATGCTGATATCTAGGAACCCTTTGTTGTTGAATCCATTTAAGGGTTCAAATATTTTCTTACATTAGTGGATGATTTTACAAGAATTACATTGGTTTACATGATGAAGGTGAAACATGAGACTACTCAGCTTGTTAAGAGTTATATTTGAGATGGCATACACACAACTCAACAGAAGAATTCAATGATTGTGGATAGGTAATGGAATGGAATTTCTTTCCTCAGATTTGGCAAAATTCTTATCCAGCAAAGGTTGTCTTCATAGAAATTCTTGCCCCTACACACCACAATAAAATGGTGTTGTTGAACGCAAACATAGGCATATTTTGGGGTAGCAAGAGCCTTAAAGTTCTAGTCTTATGTTCCCAAGATTTTTGGGTTAGATTGTGTTCTCACTGCAGTTTTTCTGATCAACAAACTGTCTTCAACTGTTTTACAAGGGCAGTCACCTCATGAAAATTTTTTTAGTTCTCCTCCTTCTTATGATGATCTCAAAATCTTTGACTGCTTGTGTTATTATACAACTGAGCCACATTTAATAGAAAAAATTGATCCAAGGGCTCATCCAATTATTTTCTTGGGATACCTTTTGGGCAAAAAGGTTATAAGGTTTATGATCTTTTTTCTCATAAACTGATTATTTACAGGCATGTTTCATTTTATGAAGATGATTTCCCGATGTGGCATTGTTTCTGTTCCAACTTTCTCACTACCAGTATCATCTGCTGATTTTTCTTATGAAGATAATTCTTCACTTCCTCAACAAATTGTTGCTGAAGATTTCCAGGAAGTTTATGCAAATCCATTATCAGTACCGTCTGCCTCCACTAATGATTATTCAAATTTAAGGAGGTCTGCCATAAGCAGAAAAGATACAGTTTGAAAGAAAAATTATAGTTGTGGTATAGTTACATCTTCTCATGGGCTGGATAAAGTACGTACCTATGATCGTTGCTCCTCAAATCATAAATCCTACCTTATGCAAGTTTCAGCTGCTATTGAACCAACCTCCTACACTGAAGCAGCCAAAACACCTGATTGGATTGCAGCTGCGAAACAGGAAATTAAAGCACTTGAGTCTAACCATACTTGGATTTAGTTGATCCTCCTCATGACAAAAACATTATAGGATGCAAATGGATCTACAAATTAAAATTCAAGGCTGATGGTTAAGTGGAACGGCATAAAGCTCGTCTCATTGCAAAGGGTTATACACAAGCATAAGGCATTGATTACCATGAAACTTTTACCCCTGTTGTGAAAATAACTTCAGTACGGACAATGATAGATGTGGCTGCTGCAAGAAATTGGCCTATATTTCAACTTGATGTTAATAATTCTTTCTTACATGATTTTCTCGATGAAGACATTTACATAAACCTCCCTACTGGTTTTTACAATGCTGAAAAGAAAGTTGGAAAAGTTTGTAAACTAGTCAGAAGTTTGTATGGATTAAAGCAAGATTCACCCCAATGGTTTGCTCGATCTAGCATTTCTTTGCTTGATTTTGGTTTTATTCCTAGCCTCAATGATTCTTCCCTCTTCACTTTGTGCAAAAATGGTGACATTCTTCTTCTCCTGGTGTATGTTGATGATATGCTTATTATTGGAACTTCAGTTAATCCCATCAATGAGGTTAAAGTTTTCCTTGATGAACAATTTCTAATTAAAGAACTTGGCACTACTAAATTTTTCTGGGGTTGGAGTTAGCTCAACATCCTTCTGATATTTTCCTCAACAAAAGAAAATATGCATTGACATTGCTTAAAGAGACTCATATTGGAATGACTAGTCACAATCTTCTGTGGTTTGATTGTAACTTAAATTAGTTGCAGGGTAGTTGCTTAAATGTGTGAAATATAAAAACCCTGTGCGTGCACAATGCACAATTAAGGGCATTATTGAATAAAACGGTTTCTCCTTCAGTGAGTTTACTCTCCTGGTTTTTCCAACAACAGACGAACAACTCTGGCGAGCCACTGTTGCAAATTTTTTCATAGTTTGTGACACCTCATTCGGAAGTCATAACAGTAAGTCAAAAAGGGATACTACAATACAAATGTCTTTTTTTGACTGCTAGAAACATTTCATTATCCTCTCTGAAGCCGATATCAATTGAAGACAGCACAAGTTAGGGGATTGCACAAAGGTAAAGTAATACATATTATGAGGATTTTGGAGGATCAGGAGGCAGATGAGTGACCTCTTATAAAATTAAAGAAAACCTGGGTCTTTGGAGTGGAATAGTCACATACCTTCTGCCGAGACAGATGTGGTCTAATAAGATTTGTGATTTATGGGCAGATGAAACTTAAAATCTTCCGGAGCCACTTTTAATTAGCACATAATATAGGAGGCCTATTATAAATCTATAATGTCACTGTTTATTTTATTTTGCAATTTGACTATTGATTTAATTTCTACAAAAATTAAGTTAAACAGACTTTGATATAAAAGGTTGAGTCCAAATAGACAGGCTTTTAGAAAATTAAGGTGTGAAATATACCATTTCTAAACAGTATCTAACCCAGTTCAGCCAATCATGAATCCCTTATTGTTGCTTTTGCATCTTAATGAGAATAAATAAAATATTAGAAGCATGATGTAGTTTTATACGATATTTAAGTATTTCAGGATTAAAAGATTTTAGAATTTTTAATATTTCAAATATCGATTTTTTTAATTTTTTTATAGTTTTGATTTTTAATACTTTTAAATCTCACAACAACTTATTATATAAAAATACAAAAGTTTAAACCATAAAAATATAAAAATACTAAATCACAATATTTAAGTACTAATATTTCAAAATTCATCTGTGATAACAATTGTTTTAAAAAGGCGTGAAGGAGCCTAAGCCCTGTTTTGTTGCTCTTATTGGGCTCTATTAAGATGTGGTCTCTTAATATATTAAGCATTAAGTGAACCAGCCTTTTGTTTTTTTATACTGAATGATTTGTCATAAAGTCTGAATCATATCTTCTTAATTCTACCTCTTATTCGGTCAGAGGTACCCAAGAGTGAAAAAAAAATTAAATTCATTCGTCTCCAAATTTTTTTTCTCCGAACAGAAGCATAACCTTCAATCGCCCGCCCACCCACTCGAGCGGATTCCACCGGCTGAAGGGTGGCCCGAAGTCACCTATCTTCTTCCAGCTCATTTGGCCCTTCCTTGAACCTGGGAAGGAATGACATCGGAAACCCTAACTCTGTAATCCACGTCCATCCGGAATTCTTCACACAACAGCCGAGGAGAGGGATGATGTAGGGGGAGGCGATGCCGACGATGACGTGGAGCTCGTTGCGGAACTCGTCACCTTCCACGACTGCTCTCCTCATGTCATGATCAGGCATTGGAATACCGCACTCCGTCATTATGGCTCTTGCTGTGAAGACATTGTCACCGGTTACCATTTTCACATTCACTCCTGCATACTGGTAAGCCTCAACAGCTTCCTTCACCCCAGGTCGACATGGATCCTTGATCTCAACGAGTGAACCAGGTCTAGCAATACCATCCCATCAGCTTTCACCTTCCGTTTCTTTGATCCGTCCAGGCCAATCTGAGCCTCATCTTTACCCACCACCTGTTTGTGGGCAAAGACAATCCAGTGTAGACTGCTACCAGCCATAATCCTTTCATTCTCATCTAAACCCTTTACATTCCCTGAAATTTCATAATAGCTTGAACACAGGGCTAAAATCATCTCAGCAGCTCCTTTCTAGTGCACATGAGTGGTTCCATCCTCATCTTTAGTATTGCCTGTGAAGTATTTGACCAGCAACACGACAAGCACGAAAAAGGACACAGCCGAACCACCCTAAGCGCCCTTACTTATTGAAGAAGTCAGCTTGTTCAGCCTGCCCTGAAGTGGCATCTCCTCACCTGAATCGAGGCTGATGGTGCTCATTACCTCGCCCCAAGTCCTGTTCATCCCAACAGCAGTGACCACCATTGTCACGTACCCATCAGCCACCTTAGTTCCAAGACGAGAAAAGGATTTTGTGCCTGATCAATCTCCACATTGTCACTCTCTCCAGTCATACTATACTCATCTACTTGTAGCGAGTGCCCATCCACCAGCAATCCATCTGTGGGAAACTACGTTCAAGTCCTTATCTTTAACAAAGCTGGTGAGCACATTCTTCTTGATATCATGGCCACCATCTTCATAGACATGAAGAACTGAGTAGGGAAGAGAAGCCAAGGCGGGTCTGCTATTGGTTTTCTTATGGAAAGAGTGGGTGCCCTTGCTAAGCAGAGGAGCGTGTTTAAGAAAAAATGTCCTGGAGTAGAAGATAGTTGCGAAAGCCGATGATATAATAATAAGATTGAAAAAATGAGGATGGGAATTTAGGTTTATATAGATTAGAGCAGTTCTATGTTGATGCTCCCTTGGTGGTGGTTGTGCATATGATTTTT
>NQLW01000083.1:344828-407999 GCA_002312845.1 Kalanchoe fedtschenkoi
TTAAAAAAAAATGTAAACGAGAAAATTGTGACCACCGAACGCGGTCTTAATCTCAACTGCAAAGCCATAAACCCTAGTGAATACACGCTGGCAAAACTCACTCCAATGGCTCTTCTGAGACTCCTCCGTTCACAAGCTCGCCGGAATCATCCTATGCCCTCTTATTCCCAATCACTTCCTCTCCACTCCCTTCATTTTCACAGATTCCTCTCC
This sequence comes from Kalanchoe fedtschenkoi, assembly GCA_002312845.1. Lineage (NCBI taxonomy): Eukaryota > Viridiplantae > Streptophyta > Magnoliopsida > Saxifragales > Crassulaceae > Kalanchoe > Kalanchoe fedtschenkoi. The sequence continues at coordinate 345,042 of NQLW01000083.1, forward strand.
TCCTCGGACGCCGCCGATTCACCACCCCCTTCCACTGATCCACCTCCGCCCAAGCCGTCCCCATTGGTTAATCTCCAGCCAGTCTCCTATGCCGTTAAACCCGAAGCGGATGCCCCGCAGCCGCCTGCTGGCCGATCGCCATCACCAAATGATAATCCCCAAGACTTGAGGCCTAGTTGGACTCGAGAAGATGCGAGGTATGTGAAGAACGCCATGCCTTCTGTGGCTCCTGTGGCGTACCCCTCACGGGTGGCGCCGCTGCCGGAGGACAAGCCGGTGGTCGACACAGCGGAGGGGGGCAAAAAGGAGGAACTGGATTTGGAGAGGCGGAAAATTGATCAGAACAGAAATCGGGCTATGAGAACATTTGCCTTCAAGGCTGAGGAAGAGCTGGAAAGAGTCCCCTTTCCCACTCTGATCAAAGTGGAGAAGAAGAAGAAGGTGAAGGAAGTTTATGATCTGGACGAGGCTATCAAGCTAGTGAAGGTCAGTTTCATTCCAACTTATGGTGTCGGACATACAATTTAAAGCTGTGTTCTCTGGCTTTCTATTGAATTCCACGGTGTGTGTTCTTGGAATTTATTTGGCTTAGTTTATGAATGTAACACATATATGCAATTAGGGGCATGCATTGCTCGCTAGATTTTAAAGCCATCTGGCTCACCATGGATTTGGATTAATAGTCTCCATTCCGATATGAAGGCAGGGACATGAAACAATGCAAGTTAAGAATGATGCACTTTGAATTGCAGGCAGTACCACTGAAGTATCATAAATCATTGGCTTACATCTTATAATAGTGGTGTTGCGTGAGGAGCTTCCTAGCTTAGGAAAATCTAGCATCGTTGCTGTTAAAAGACATTATCGTTAACAATCTAATGAAAATGTGGGGTCCTAGGTTACTGATTTGCTTGTATAAGTTGCTTCTAGTCTCATTGTCCTTTAACTGATATTTCAGTGTAAGTTTATGTACTGAATCAAAGTGAAATGTTTTATTTTGTGGTGAATGGAATGCCATTTATGTAACACGTACAGAAAGGTCCAAATTTTGAGCTTACTGGGGCTGAATGTTATGGTGCAGATATTTGAATGAATTTGACGTAGGAAAATACAGTTATAAATTTTACTGAAGTTGCTGAAATGCAACCAGAATTCTGGGCCTCTACTGATTAGATGGGAATTACTTTTTTCATATGATCAAAATGAACACATGGACAAACAGATATATACATATATCCTCCTCTTTCACTTTGGGCTTAATAGGGTAGTTATCATGTGTGCCGTTGGACTTGTTTTTATAGATTAACAAACAGTGTCAGCATGTAAAAGGTAACCTGAACATTAAATAATCCGCGGGGTCTTGCCAATGATTTCTAAAAGCATTATCTAAACTGTCATGTAAGTTACGAAAGTGAAAGCATAGCTTTCTGATCTTTTATTTCTTAGATGTGTAGGCTACTGTTGGTTCCAGCTCTTTCATCTTTTCTGGTTACAGGATGATGTAAAGCATTCTAGAGTTTTGTTAATCGATTTTGCCTACTATGTAAAAGAAATTGCTAGGCTTTCATTACTCATATGGGGGGTTTCATTGCATATTGTTTTTGTTCACAGTGTTGTTCGTTTTTGGAGTCGGTTGTGCATTATAATCTTTTGTGCGTATGATTTGATCTGTGTTTTTCTTATTACACCGTAGATGCTTAAGTAAAGCCAAAACCATAAATCAGTGTAAATTCTTTATACCCTAGTAACGGCTCACAAGTACCTTCAATTTTTAGGCAAATGCCAAACGAAATTTTGAAGAAACAGTGGAAGCTCATGCTAGGCTGGGAATAAGCCAACGCCGAACTGACTTGGTATGTTAATGCTGAAAAAGTGATTTTTGTAATAATGTTTCTTTCGTTTTTGTCAGTTTTGGATCTGATTGCTTTCACTGGCATCATCTACATTGAACTGCAGTCAGTCAATGGTACAACAACTTTGCCACACGGCACTGGAAAGGTATTATTTGAAGCCAAGCTTCTGATTGAAAGGTGTCAGTTTTATCTCTTGTTCTCCCTAATTTGACTACCATAATCTACTTCAGGTAGTTAAGGTGGCCGTTTTTGCTCAAGGATCTGCTGCCGATGAAGCCAAAGGTGCTGGGGCCCATATTGTAGGTGCTGCAGACCTAGCTGAAGGGATTTTGAATGGTACTTCCTTAAACAATTTGAATAATTTTCTGATGGTATGCTAGAGAGAAGCGTGTGAGGGCCAAAAACCAAGTTGAAATTCACCTCGTCTTTAAAATACTTGCCTATTCCTCATCTTTCAGTTCTACTTTTATTTTTGTGTTCATCTCATGGCGCAGTTATTAATCTTTACACCCGGCCCTACTCTTATAACTCCCACATAGACAATCATTTGATACAAAGGCAAGACCTCATCATGCAAATGTTTCTGTTGTCAAAAGGCAGTAATCATTGACAAAATAAGGAATATTTGAAGCCACAGTGGATACACATTGTTATTCCATAATAGGCTGAGGATATTGAATTGCCTTGCTAAATTATTTGTTTCAGGAACTGTCAAAATTGATGATTTTGACACTTGCATAGCAACACCACAAATGATACCTCATATTCAGAAGGTTCGTGAAACTTCTCAGTCCTGGTTTCCCATCAAGGAGTTGACGTCTTAGATTTTTTCTTGTGAACAATGCAGCTGGCTAGAGTTCTTGGAAAGCATGGGTTATTTCCTAATGCCAAAGTAAGTAAATGTATTCCTTTAAAGCTGGCTAGTCGGTTGAAATTGATCTTGATGTTGGCATACTGACACATTTTGTTTGTAGAGAGGTACTATTGTTTCTGATGTTGCTAAGGCTGTGGAAGAGGCAAGACGAGGGCGCATTAGTTTTCGAATGGACAAGACTTCCAATGTGCACGTAGGACTTGGGAAGGTATTGATTTTTGACGTGCCACGTGTAAAGCTTCTGATTCATCCACACAAACATCCTTCTTAGTTCTTAAGGAAGTACTATATTTTCAAATCAGGTGACTTACGCAGATGATAAGTTGAGAGAAAATATTGGTACGTTTGTCAACGCTCTGTTGCTTGCCAAACCTGCTGGATTAAAGAAGAGTAAGCTATCTCTATCTTCTAACTCTTATATCATAGCGAGTTTGTCATGTCTGATAATAAATTTCTAGTTGGCATTTTTGGAGTTTATATTTGATTGCAAGCACTTTGTAATGGCACCATAGTTTATGGTAATTTAAAGTGCTATAAAAAATCATGCCGTACCTGCTGGTTAGTACTTTTGATTTGACCATTTGGCAGCTCATAATTATCTTATATCTTTAGATGGCTAATTGTTGATGCTTTGCCCAAATATGTGGAGATATTTGATGTCCTATGTCTAATGATGTCCTGAAATGTCTACCCAGTCAAGTCTCACATAAGGTGTTTCATCACTTTGCAGCTTCGAAATATGCTGGCTATGTGAACTCCTTCCACTTGTGCAGCACAGTAAGATTAATATTTGTATATGTTTTAAGATTTGTATGCATTTCATTCGTATTCTGTTTGATGAGATGGGCCTCTTTAGTCTCCCTTAATTTTTGTGGTTTATTTGTAGTAAGGATGTGTGTAATAATGTATGCCACATATTGGTTGGTCTCTCTACCTATTTAAAAACTAATAATGAAACAGACTGCTTGCCTTCAAAATTACCTAGTGTTGATGACCTTGTAAAATGTGTAGCCAGTTACACTAGGATGTCATGTTAACTCCTCTTCAAGATGGCAATGATGATGTGAAGCCTCATTTCCCTGTTTCAAGGGTTGGTCTGGAAATGAAAGGTTAACTACAAGCTAACTTGGTTTTTAGTGTAATATGTCGCCAACCGAAGTCTCATTAAATAGAATAGTATCTCCCAAAAAAAACTTTGATTTGTGTATATTACTCTGTAGAAGTTAACCTTATCCATAAGCTACTTGAATTCTGTTTTAGAAGATAAAAACCAAAGGGGACTATTAAGAAAGTATGTTGTAGTGTTGCCGGCAAGACATTGGGAACAAATTGTTATTGAAGAAAAACCATCTATCTCAAGTATAGGGAGTAGGATATGCAGTTAGTAACAGTGCCCATATTAACTTCTATAAACTGACTCATCACTCATTAGTGATGCAAATTTCTTCCGTTCTTTTAACCAGTCATCTTTTCTTGGTGACTTAATTTGTTACCGTTCAGTAGCAGTTAGTCGATTGTATGTAGATTATTTTATGTTTTGCATTTATAACTGTTTGGTTCATCTCATGTTCTTACAGATGGGTCCAGGGTTTGCTGTCTCAATAGAGTCTTTAGCTAAAGCCGCAGATCAAATTAGCAGACTCCAAGTGAAATGAAGTGGTGACCTTCCAGTTTTGCTATTTAATCATAAAATTTAGCTGCTCAAAATGTACCAAATATATGCTTGGAATGTTCAAATGCTTTACTGCCAGTAGGTTCTGGATGCGTTCGAATTTATAAATCCGTGATGTTCCGAGAGCCATCCCCATAAGGGCAGCAGAGAGAGGACAACATGAGTTACTTACCAATTTCTAGATATGAAGAGTTGAGAGGGAGGTTGTTGTATTGTTTTTTTACTAGTGATCCTTCCTCGTCAAAGTTGACCATCATTTGATTGTTTCTGTGCAATCACAGAAATGAACTTTAACAGCAATAAATTCTCGATTTTGCATTTAGATCACTTACTTCCTCTCTTGTTAAGATTTTCTTTACGTGGAAATGTAACGTTCTCTAGTGCCTGTGGACCACCCCATATGAACATAACAATTTGAAACTGTTGCCATGTTAAAAATTATTTAATCAAGTTAGAGTATGGTTGTGGAATATCAATAAGAACAACAAATAAGAATAAAAGAAGATACAAATTTTATGTAGTTCATTCATAATGATTTACGTTTATGGACAAGGCGAGATTTTCTACTTCTCAACAAACAATACAAAGAGAACCAAGAAAGCGAAGGCACTTTGTATTTTTTAATTTTTCACAAGATTTTTCTAATCTACATTTTTGATAAATTCTGACTAGGTTTATATAGATATATCAATAAGTACTAAAATAATTAGGACTTCTATTTCTATGAAATTGAGAATTTCTAAACTAAGAGGACCCAAATTAAACAAAATCTTAAAAAACTTAAATCTTTTATTATAATATATAAGACATAACTCAACAAATTTCACCTTGTCTTGCATTATGCTAACTTCAAAAGAACTTTCTCCACGTCTTTGACAATAGGCCAAGTAGGGCTCTGAAAACTTTTCAATGCTGACCAAATACAATAATGCTTGAATTTGTTAATCGGAACTATCTTATTCTGACTATACCACCAAACATGCATCGCATCTAGCAACTCCAACACACGAAATCCTTCTTTTCCCTTAAAGATTCCCTTAAAGATTCGAATAATGTTAGTTGTTTACGGAGGGACATAATATATGGTTCAACTCTAGAAAACATATGGTGATGCATGGTGTCCCCATGTCAATGCTCGAGTTTGCTATGTGACTCGAGTTAGTATCTGATAATATTTAAATGTTTGATTAAGAAAAGCTAAGTCTTTGTTTCCAAGTTGATGAGTTATTTTATGTCATTGTGAGATCAAATTGTCAAAAAGTCCAGACTCAAAAATGTAATGAATAAACACATCAACCTAGAAATAGAGACTTAGTTCCTCATAATCATACACTTAAGATATTACAAGGTTCTTGCCTGAGGGACATAACAAACTCGACCATAAACTTAGATAATCACTAACTAACTCTTATAAGTTAAACTTCACATTTTGTACCACTGCGAGACTCTAATAGTGAAACTTCATAAACTATGATCATGTCTTCGAGGGGGAATGGCTTGGGGGAGAAGAGGTTTGGTGTGGGGCTTGAATGTCTTGTTAGAGTGATGTTAGAAGAACATTGAGTCACAAAATGTAGAGTTCAGCTTTCGAAAAAATATGGCGGTGAATGGAGTCAATGCTCGAATTTGCTATGTGACTCAGCTTAAAACCTTGTAATATTATAGTGTTTGATTATGAAGAACTGAAAGTCTCTATTTTCAAACTTTTATGTTATTCCATGTAATTGTGAGGTCAAGCTATCATGAGGCTCAAACTCAAAACTACACACTATAAAAAATAAACGTAGAAACATAGACCTAGTTACTTATAATAAAAACTTAAACTATATCATTGGCTTAATGGTATGATGATATTGGGTAGAAGCATTGTCTACGATTTTTCACACTATCGTAGTGCATGAGTACATATATTTTGTTGAGTTTGGTTCATTAAATGACTTTCATTTTTTGTACCAATGATGAACACAATCATAAGTCAGTCATGTGAACAACGCGTCTGTTCACTCAGTTTTTCTCCATCTGCAACTTTGTAGGTTACTTATTACCATTCAACTTTACAAAACCCCCCCTTATGTCCTTTATTTTTTTATTTTGTGTCGCCATTAATGTTACAGATCTCTATCGTTGTGGGTTCAACCCTTGTTTACTTTTTTTGTGTGAAAAATTATAAATTTTATGTGTATGAGGCACTTCGATGATAGCCTTATCAAATTGTGCCGTTGTCGGGGACATGTTACCTTTGTATTTTAGTGACTAATATTTTTTTTTATTTTATATGGTTATTTAACCATCCCGAGCGAGCAGCCTTTTAGTTGATCGAACGCGTGACTTCTTAATTAACTCTGCGCGCGTAGGATCGAGCGTCCGACTTGTTAAAAATTATAGATTTTTTAATGTTACTAACCCTTATTTTTGTGAATATTTCTTTTTTTTTTCTTTGTAACTAATTTTTATTTTTCGACTTTTTATCTTGTTTACTTAGTGTGTGTCAAGAATTTAGAAACATAAGAGTTTTGTTTTTTTTCCTTGCTAGGGCAGGTATTCACCGAGAAGGTTAAACACAATAAAGATGAGCAACTACTATCATCAGGCTTATGAACAGCATTATGAGTACCCACGATACAAGACTTACGGGGACCCACCAAGATAACAAGAGAAAATATACGAGCAGCAAAGATAACTAATTTTTGTAAGGTGTCAAATATACTTACATTATGGTCACAATACTAAACTTTGTCGTTAGTGGTAGGAGTCATATAAAGAGGAAGCGATTTTGAGAAAATATAACTTTTTGCCACAGCTGGAAACAATATCTGCAAATTCATATTCAGAGATATCTGAATTGATAGACATGATGCACGAGGTTACAAATCGCTTGGATGCCAGAGCCATTCAACACTATGATCCACAACCGGTAAGATCCAGACTCTAAGCACCTCGGTATCAGACATGAGTTGCTAACAATCAAAATCTTAGCTCGAGACCTAGAAAGATAAAGGATTAAATTAAGGAACGAGACAATAAGGTTGATTGCTCATTCGAGAATATAAATCAGTAATTAGAGCAACTAACCACAAAGGTCATAGAAATAAAGGCGGATCAAGAGAAACTTTCATCCAAAACTTAAGGTAGATAAATTCAAAGATATTAATACATCTAACCTGAGTAGTAGAGTGCGGGTACCAGAGTTCAAGAGTGAAAAAGATAATGAATATGGCGACTTGATAAAGCAGCCGCACATAGAAGGGAAAATCCTTGCTCACACGGCCTGTCTAAAAAACCTGAAAATTAGTGAGCCGCGCACACCAAAGAAGGACGTCGAGCGCTCGACAATCTTCTCCTTTGTACTCAACCAGTTCACTGACCTAGAAAAATTTTCAACATCAAACGAACTCTTCGAGCTCATCACTCCAAAACATGACAAACCTCGGGTTTAGATTTTGGTTGCCAACATTTTGAGTCATGACATCCATCTTCCAAAGCTTAAGAATCCCCAGACATCGATAATGCCAAGGGCTCAAGTATCTCAAATATTTAAAAAGCTAGGTACATCTACAACTCCATGCTTAATTGGTAAAAGCGCATTCATCATTGCATGATATATTTAGGTGAAATAGTTAATGTTGTATATGCCTTATCCAATCTATTCTAAAATGAGGTTAAGGCCACTTGCCATGCGATACAATCAATTTGCTAACCTCTCTCATCTGCAGCCTTTGATAATTGTTAAAAATGTTGTAGAGCAGGTGGATCGCTTATATTTTTATTCATATTTTCATGTGCTTAAGATGGATAAAAGGATGATCGAATCCGCTTGCATAATATCTTACGAGAGCTTTTCTTCGTAACTGCATATTCAAAACAAGTTGTGCTAGATGATGATCAGTTAGACGGCATGATACTGAATCAGTTACCGCCACCAGAACCATATGGATGGATTGCATGATGGTGTCCATGGGAAGAAGCTCTGCCACCTTGACCGAGGTTGAGGTACCATTGAGCCCAAGACGTTAAACAAGGGCGTTCGTTGAGAGGAAACTCGATTTTTAATTTTCTCACTCTAATTTTATTTTTTGCTAGATATTTTTTTGAGATTTTATTAGTTTGAATAACCCATTAATCATGTTAAAGTTCAAGTGTGTGTTTGCGCAGCAATCTGATGCAAGTCAGGAATCCTAGCGTAGAAGATCACGAGCCATGCACTCGACTTGACTAGTCAGCGCATGGTTGCTCATTAAGTGGCCAAGCAAGAGATGAATGGACGACAAGTGTAGCCAAAAAGTAGTATGTGTGGCCTCAAATATGGAGTAACATTAGATGAGTGAGAGAGGTGACGAGCGAGATGTTGTTGATCCACCAACACATGCCTAGAAGACTGCTTTTATTTTCATATCATTGTCTCCAATATACTTGATATTTGAAATGCTTATTCTGAATTTCTATTTTGATTATCTATCCTATTTACTCATTGACACTATTTTTTTCTGAGTTCTTAACAACTACAACAAAGTCGTAGTGTTGGATTTTTACAGAAAATTACTAAAAAATTAAAGATTCAGGAAACTTGCCATGTGCACAGCTGAGCTCGCGGAGACTTGTCTAGGAGCATCTCGCGGAAGGAAGACAAGCCATGCACGTGACCTGGTCAGTCAACGGGCAGCTCGGGAGTTCAGTTTGACCAAACTGTACCTTTTTGAGTTCTTTCTTTCCCAACATCTTTTCCCATACATAATGACTATGCTATTGAACTGTGAGGATCCAGTTGATTTTTAAGGTGGGGTGGAAAATCAAAACATTAGTGTTAATAGAGTCAACTTTAATGTTAATAGAGTGTTTGAGTCTTTTATTATTCTTAAATTTTCTTTTTATTTGAGTCAATCTCACAACAGCATAAGTCTGAATTTTTTTTTAAAAAAAATTAAGTCTTGCTAGATGTTTTTATTTCATTTTTGTGATTTGATTCCATCAAATTTTGACAAAATGTTTTTGGTTTAGTTAGAAGATAAGGTTTGAGACCTTGAAGAGCTTCAAACAACCTTGTCGGACCGTGTTGTTGCTTGGTTTGAGGTAATTTGTAATGATTCTTACTTTGTATGACTTGGTTCAGTATGTCCTACAAAGTTTATGAAGTTACAAAATATTTTTCAAAATTATGTGGTATGAGTGACGTATTGTCTCTTGATGACATGACTTTAAATAATAAAAAAATTCTCGACCTAAAAGGACTAAAAATTAGAGAGTAAAAAGAAAAAAAATAAAAAGGCCATGTTTGAGAAAATCGTATGAAAAACCTTATATTCTCACATGGTTAAAAAGTTTAAACTATCAAACTCCACCAAACGTGAGTTTGTGCCCTAAGCCACCTATCCCACTGACGGATGGCAGATGTCTAGGAAGGTAAGGACATTTAAAACTAAACTACATGGGATACATAATTTGTTGTCTCCTACTCCTTCACTCTTATTGCTTGAATGAGGGTGATCAAGAGTTATGTGGAATATTTGATAAGACCAATTATTCAGTTTATTTTATATCTAAGTCACCTAATTTTTGATCGTTTGAGAGTATTATTTAATAGTTTTAACTAGTTTTCAGAATACAAGGCGAATTTAGTGTTTAACGTGAAAACATGTTAAAAGATGAATTTTTAAAACAAAAGATGGACAAAATCGGATTGACGTTCACAAATCACTGACTGACCGAGCGCACAGCAGTGCGCTGAGGACTCCAGCCACACGTGTGGTGAGGTGGTAGAAGGAAAGACGTGTGACGTGATAAAGAAAGAAGTCGAGGACGCTGATTCAGTAATGGTCGCACGCTAGGCTACGCGCGTGGTTATAAGTTGAGTTGCACGCGATGCGTGCATGTTTCCTAAAATTGGGATAACGGAGCTATGGATCTTTCGAAATCAATATCGTTCACACTAGATATCTAATTTGGTTGATTAAAATTGCTACAGATATAAAAAATGATTACCTACAATTTCTTAAGAAAAGTCAAAATCTAATTTTTTATGAATTTGCGCTAGAAGACCCAACAAAATCGATGGATTGAACTTTCTCAATTATTGTTCCGATTTCCATGTTTTCAATTTTTATACTTATCAAGTTCGAGTAGCTTTTAGAGAGATATTCATTAGAGATAATCATCATATTCGTGGAGATTATTACTGCCAAGTTGGGAGTCATCCAGGGTCATAGATGGAGGTCTCCGCCCCTTCATTCAAGGGTGCTTCCAATAGCTTTCAACACTCATACTCTCTTTGCATAAGATTCTCTAGGGTTCATATCCGAAGCCGCCAGTGGAGGACCGCAAAGGAAGAAAGAAACTAATAGGATTTGTAAGGATCATTCTTACATATCCCATTATGTAATTTTACATGATCATGCGTAATTAAGTTTTTTGGTGTAGCTCAGATGTGATGACTTGTGTATTAATGTTGTGATATTATTGTTCTTAATAATATATATGTTTTGATGATACGTTTATTGAGCTTCATCTTATTAATATTGTTTAATATTATGGTTTGAAAACTCTCTGTCACTGCTCGTTGATGCATCTGTCTTTTCTCGCATGATTGGCATAATCATTCACTAAAGGGTATGATGATATTAAGGTAGGAGTATTATTTACGTCTTTTCACACTATCGTAGTGCACGAGTAAATATATTTTGCTGAGTATGGTTCATTACATTTCTTTTATCTTTTGTTTCAATGATCACAAGTTAGTCACCTGAACTATGCGTCTGTTCACCGATTCTTTTCTCCCTCTACTTTGTAGGTTACTTGTTACCATTCAACTTTACAAAACCCCCCTTGTGTCTTTTTTTTTTGTTATCTGTCGTCGATAACGTTACAAGTCTCTTTTCTTGTAGGTTCGACCTTTGCTTACTGTTTGTTAGTGAGAATGTATCAATTTATTTGCATAACACTCTCACCGACGATTTGGTATAGTTGTCCAGATTTGTCCCGCAATCTGGTAAGGGTGTGTGAATCATACTGGAACCTCATCCAGTTTACGGCCAAACCAACTAGTTCAATCTGATTTTAATAACTATGAAGACGGAAAGACTTATGAGAGACTCTTAATATTGATTAGTTTGATAGCTTCAATTTTTAAATTACTTCATCTCTAAAAACTAAGAGCACATGTTGTTCGGGGCATGAGAGTTGGCCCGAGAAACTGAACTCGAAAGGGAAGTAAGAGCAAGCCCGGCAGGATTTGGATCTGGGCCAGTGTGCAGAACAGCAGTAACAGTGGATCAGGCCCTAAGTGAGGCTGGGGAGCAGAAGCGGCGCTGCTTAAGAAAAATATAGCAGAGCTCCAATGACAGCCTGCGTAAAGACCGGATCCTATAATAACTGCCAGAAAATATGAGAGGAAGGTCGGTAGTGGCACTCATTGAGTAATAACAGCCAATCATGAGTAACAACAGAAGCGGTAAAGAAGGCAACCCCGTGCATTTCACACAGAGCCCCAATCATATAGAAGAAACTCTAGTTTAAAACATTTACATCGCAAAGACTTAGCGTTCAAAGCATTAGGAATCGTAAAATTCTTATTTTGTTGCTTGATCTTAGAGGTTTGGATTTTTAGTTTGCTTCTTGTTTCATCATTCCATAAGTTAAGCTTATTATAAAATCATAATAATTTAAGCTTACTATAAAATTTTGGCACCCCCACATTCAAAATTCACATCGGGCGAAAACTCATTAAATACCCCTATGATTCTAGCCTGCAAAATATTAAGAGCTTCTAAGCCATACACTTAACCGGGCCTTGGAAAAAGAAGGGTCCCGGTCATCTAACATCTATATCTATGACCTAAGAAACATACATAGATACAAAACTCTGAACGATGTAGACGACATGTAAAAATTGAAACACCATAATTTAACCTATATCCATTCTATTTCATTTACCACTGCAAAATTATCAGGGACTCCGATGCAAAAGTTCTTCTACAATACAAGAATCAACCCAAGTGATTCACCTCCTGCAGAAATGCAGATAATCTGGATGGCCAACTTGAAGCAATTTTAACCAGGTCTGGGCTGACTGCCCCAGAGATCTTACTAAAGGTCAAAGGATGTTCAGACCCTCCAAATGGGACCCACGATGTTCCCTTGAACTTGTATGTGGCCAGCCCAAAAGCGGGTAGAGATATTTTAAGCAGACCACAATGTAGCTCACTAGGGTATATTAACGAGATTATCGGACACAATGGATTTAAATTGCCTGATTTGAGAAAAATACAAAATTCAGAAGTAGAGGAATGCGGAGAAGATGGTCAATCAACACAAAAAAAAAGTATAGGGATGGGCATTACAACCACCTGTTAAGGGAGTATGAAGAGAATGAAATGTCAAGAAGCACACATCCAAGTCTTTTAATGTTGGCCCTGTTGGTATCCGATATATTGGATACCTGCAACATAAACCTTGGAGTCAGTAAATAGTTGATTACAACAACTCGGAAAAACATATCTGACACCTGAGAATTGCAGCAAATATTATCAGATTTTAAGATAACAAGCAACTATTGAAATTTTACTAGACACAAATCGAATACAAGTACAGTCAACAAAGTGGACATACCAGGCAACAGATATCCAACTGGAAGATAGCAAATCACAGCTTCTTAATGATCAGGAAACCAGCGAGCAAGATCTGATATCTGCACAGATAATTCGACATGAGAAACAATCTGAGAACCGACCTAAAGAAGTTTTCACACTACGTCAATCATGCACAGGCGGCTTTTCAAAATTTGGATCACACAACACTTGATGCAGTGACCATAAAATACAAGACAATCTTTTAATAAACAAATAGTTTTTGACCTTGTCAGCTAAAGGCTCGCGGGTGTAGGAACTGCTCCTTTCAAAGTACTCAAACATCAGGTGGCCTTGAGCATTTGGGGATTCACTTTCATCACTAGAAGAGTCTTCCTGAAGTTCACTATGCCGGTGCATCAAAGAGAGCCTTTCCATGTCATTTGTCATGAACGTATGGTTCTGAAGCTTGCTGTTGTATTTAGCTTGTTGGGGTTCACAGTCACTACTACTATCACTGCTTGAATCCTTAAAAGCATCTATATCACTGTCCTCATCTGAACGCCTATTAAACCAAAATGACATAATGAACAAGACTGTACTCATACAACTGCCGTGACACAAATTTACTTACATGCTATCACTGTGGGTGAAAAGTCAACTGGCACAATGAGTAGCAAGCCAAACTTTCATACAGAGTAAATGTTAAGGTCTGTCCATGAAAGGATTTGTACAGGAATGAATTTCTAACAGATCTCATGCCAGAAATATTTCAAAAGATTTAATCAAAATACATCTCAGGAAGTATACAGTCTTCTGAGTAAAAAATATACTCATATATGAAGAGCAAAAGGGAGTGTACACAAGGCACAGGGTTGCAGTCCAAGATGGAATAACGGCTAAGACTAAATTAATGGAAGCTCGAGCCACACAAAACCTCTACACCATACCAACTCAATAATAAAAAACAAACAAGGACAAAACACTGAAAGTGTAATCAAAATAAACATAATACAAATGCATGGGTTCTTACAAATTTAACAGACTTAAGACGGATGTGAGATTGAATCATTACAAAAAAAGGCTGAGCAGTTGCAATTCTCAGGGTAGTCAAATAGTCACCTGGAGATGTGCAGGCCAACTCAAAGATGTGCTGGCTAACTCAAAAAATAATAAAATCCCAATATAGTTTCTGTTGAGCAGCGGCTCTTATTTTACCCTGCGTCCCTGCCACTATTATGTTTTGAAAAGTTTTGACTCTAAACACTACAACTCATCAACAACCACGGGCATAAAGTTTAACACGCCACAAATATCATTCAATGTGTATAGAAATACACCGACCATCTAAAGTCTCAACAATCATTTATATTTCCCCGGTTTTTGAGGTTAAAGGCCCGTGAAAAAGAATCCTTACATGCCACATTTTTTTTGCTACCGAAGTTAAACACAGGCAATCACTGCTTCATATCAAGGAATATGTTACTATGTGGAGTGAATATTGTTCCTTGAAGTGTTAACCCACTCAAAAGCTATGAGAGCAGTTTCAGTCATTCATTATAACAAGGAAAAATGATGCAGGTAGAAGTTTATTTCCTTCAACTGTATCCGAGCAGATTGTCAACCAGATCACTAGTCACCACTAAAAATCTGGAATATTCAAATGCAATTCAGGATTGAAAGTTTGTAACATGTATTTTACAATTTTGATCAAGCTACATTGATTTCTTTCTTTGAATGTACCTAGTCGGGGTTACTGGAAGACATTTTCTCAAGAAGATGCTCAAAATAATATATCTCAATTCAATTATAAATACTGATAAATATAGTTACTTATCATCTATCACTGGGTTTTATTCAAACTGCAGAGGAGCAACAAAGCTGAATGTTGGAAATCATTGTACATTTGGCCATAATTGCTACCAATAGGCTGGTGCTATTTGATTTTGAGCATACCTAATATGACCAAAACAATATTTAAATGTAAACATCTCTGTGTTTTAACATCTCTGTGTTTTCCAAGCTCTAACAAAGTTTAATAATACATTTGAAAGAAAAGATAATCATGGTTACAAAAAAATTAAGAAATTTAACCTAATTTGTTATTTTTTTTTATATAGAAAAATAAAACGTTTTGAATTCAAAAAAAAATTATTATTAAACGTGCTTGGGCAGTCCTCCGGGGAACTCCGCATCAGAACTCCGCAGTTAAGCGTGCTTGGGCGAGAGTAGTACTAGGATGGGTGACCTCCTGGGAAGTCCTCGTGTTGCACCCCTTTAAATAACCTAATTTGTTATTAAAAGTAGCTGTTCCCTTTAAATAACCTAATTTGTTATTAAAAGTAGCTGTTCCCTTTAAATAACCTAATTTGTTATTAAAAGTAGCTGCTCCGGGGAACTCCGCATCAGAACTCCGCAGTTAAGCGTGCTTGGACGAGAGTAGTACTAGGATGGGTGACCTCCTGGGAAGTCCTCGTGTTGCACCCCTTTAAATAACCTAATTTGTTATTAAAAGTAGCTGCTCATTGCTTAATTTTGGTGAAATGCAACAATCCTCTTTTGGGACAGGATAAACATATCGGCAATCTGCATAACTGAGCATGTGGACCTATACCAGCTGGAAGTAGGTTCTAACAGACAAATTCAGTGAGTGGGCTTATTTAGTGCAAGATACAGATAGTAAATCCTTAAACATACGTTTCAGTGAAATGCATTTAGTGCTGCACATACCTTGAAGTTGAAACTGAGCTATGACACTCTCCGTATAGTTGAATGGCAGATAAAGACGGAACATAGTACTGAACCACACCATCATTGTCATTCATAAGAAGAGGCACTCCTGCACCATAAGCGCTCCACTCCTTAAAAGACTCCCACAAGTCACGAAGCTCGAAGTAAGGTTGAGATTCCTCATTGGAAGATCTCAACCCCCTCATTGTTGTCTGCCACATATCATTCCAGTTCAGTTATGCCAGCAGAAAATAGTTTGAAAGCATCATAACAGTCTACAGACATGATATTCACCAAAGCATACAAGCAACAGTACCAGACTTCAAGAACCCACAATCAAGATTCCTAGCTTCAATCTACTCAATCAATAGTCGCAAGAAATTGTTTCGAATTTACATCAGCTCCACAAGATCACACAAGCCACATATGAAACTTGCAGAAAAAGCATTAAGATTTCCAGTGCTGCTGAAGGTATTGTTCCTGAGTTTTTTTATGGAATGATTTGGAGGGGTTTGTGGGTGTTTGAGTCACTCCTCCTATCCTCCCAATACTCCTTCTGAACGTTTTTGATAATTTAGTAATTAAATTATATTTTCTCCCATTCCACTTCCAAATCTCTCCTAAACTTGGGGAACAAGTACATATTTTAAAATGTTTCTTCTCCTTTCCTCTCTCTCTCATTTCTTTTCTTTCCTCCTCAAACTCAGGAACAAAGCTGAAACAGCCAAATATAATAAATCAATATGTAAGCATCTAACCTTGGAAAAATACTGAGCAGGCACGGAAGGAGTAACAGCATCCATAAACCGCTCCAAATTACACAAAGACGCTGCTTTGGACTTTCCGACACATGCGGCTACGAATGATTTGACAGCGTCGCCGGAGTCGGCCTCTTGATTCTCCAAACTTCCAGTCCTTGGCAAAGATTCACTAGCAGTTACATCATTACGAGCTCTCCGAAGCTGCTGATTATTCTGACTATAATTCCTACTCCGCGCCTGGACCGGAACGCAAAACCGATCGTCGCGGCTTTTAAGCCCGAAAGCCAATCCCGGTCCCAACATACATGCAGGCTCCGGGAACCAACAAAATCCGCAAAACCCTAACCGCAACAAGAAATTCGATTACCGAATCGGCACGAGATGGATTGAATTGGGACTCGAGAATCGTGGGACTCAAATCAAATGGTGAACGGCGTGGGCAAGTTGTTGGAGTGCACGAGACGAAAGGGTGGAAATGGAAGGGATAATATGGGAGGGAGGGAAAGAACGACGACGGCGGCGGCGGTGACAGAGGGGCGTCGATTTGCAGATAAACGGAAGAATGAGGAGCCCAGAAGGTGATGAAGACGAAATCCGAACGTTGCTTTCGTCGGATTTGTTTTCATTAATTAATAATAAAATGATTGTGAAAAAAAAAAATTCCAATACAAACAATTTGACAGGAATTACTATTTGATTTTACAATTCATAAGAAAATTTTAATTTTGAACTGCTGTGTAATTAATTAATTTTTTGATTTGATCTAGAAATTTTTAAATGACTATTAATTATACATTATACAAAATTTATCCTTGATTAATCAAATAATTAAAGTTTCTAAATTTATGCAATGATTTGTAGTGTCAAATTGGTAAACTAAATAATAAAACATACTAACTTCATGCAATGTTTAATTAATAAACTATCTTACACAATAATATTATAACAAAAATACTTTTTAATGCTTAAAAAATTTTATAAAGCAATAGTGGTACATATATGTTTATATCAAAATTATAATAAAATATTTTGAAACATACCCAAAAATTATTTATAAACATTACATAAAATTCTTTAAGCATTAAAATACATTTTGACTAAAACATTTTTACTACTTTTTAATGCTCAATTTTAGGAACATACCCAAAAAATTTTATAGGAACATACCCTATCCTAAGACAACATATAATAATTTTGATATAATCTCATATATAGCGCTACACCTTTTTTATGAAATTCTTTAACCATTAAAAAGCATTTTGACTAAAACATTATTGTGTAAGATAATAGTTTAATTAAACATTATATAAAGTTAGTATATATTATTATTTAGTTTACCAATTTAACATTACAAATTATTACATAAATTTAGAAATTTTAATTATTTGATTAATCTAGGGTAAGTTTTGTATAATGTATAATTAATAGTCATTTAAAAGTTTTTGGGTCAAATCGAAAATTAGTTAATTACACAACAAGTCAAAATTAGAATTTTTCTTAAAATTGTAAAATCAAGTAATAATGTCTGTCAGATTTAAAAACGCAATCGTACGACACCCTTTCTACGATTCTCTAAAAAAACTGTATTTATACTTTGTATAACCTAATAGAGCCGCCCATGTCTTCTTCTTCGAGGAGCCAAGAAGGTGATGAAGATGAAATCCGAACGTTGCTTTCTTCGGATTTGTTTTCACTAATTAATAATAAAATTATTGTGAGAAAAAAAAAAGTATTTAGTTGATTTTTGAAGATATGAAGTGCACAATAAAAATATCCTAGTGGATTTTTGCAGATATTAAATGTGACAATACATATATCTTAATGGATTTTCATAAATATCAAATGTGACAGTACCTTAATTGATTTAGGAAATCAATTTAGAAAACCGATTTTAGTTATATCAAGTTACAATGTCTTAATTGATTTAGGCAATTGATTCTCACAGATATGAATAGTATTGTTTTTTTATAAAATTGATTTTTGTATATAGCAAGTTAAAATGTCTTAATTAATTCAAGTAATTGATTTTCGGAGATATCAATTGTGACAATACCTTGATTGTTTTTTCACATATATAACCGTGAAATGTTTTAAGAAATTTAGTAATTCACGCGTCGTACTGATGAACTACTGACTAAGTAAGATTGTGCAACGTGCCATTTTACAATTGTTATTTGCGATTTGGGTATCCATTATCACGGATAATAAGTGATGAAATCCAAAAATGCGGTATAATGAGAAAAAATCAAGAATGAGTGCAGATTTGATAGAGAATCATGAAAAATGGCACATATGACAAAAAAAACACAAAAATTTCAGATAAAGTTCAGGGAAAGAGGGAAATGGGTGACATGTAATATAAGTTAGATAAGTGATTAGCGAAAAAATATATAATTTTGTTATTTTTTTCGTTTAGTGTTTTAGGATTCTAGTAGGGTGTTAGAATTATAGGATTTAGAATTTTTAGATTTTTAAGGTTTGGTGGTTAGAGTTTTAGGCCAAAACATTATAAAACGCTAAAATGAAAAAAATATAGCAAAATGATGTTGTTTAGAATGATATCTTACCTAATTTATATAAAGTTTTATATTCAATAATCCCTAAGTCCACGTTTGGTAGCCATAATTAAACGTGTGGTGGTATAATTAATAACAATCTAACATGTTTAGTTCAAAAAATAAAATAATTATTAATAATCTCATAAGATATATTTTATCTTTGATAATATGATTATTTATCTTATTACTATTAATACGCGGAGTATTGTCAAAGTTAATGAAATTTTAAGTTTATTTAAAAACTATCAAGAGAAGATAAATTAAATAAAAGTTTATATAATATTTAATTTAATTAAACTATATTTTTGTATTTCTCATAAAATACGATAAAAATGAAATAAAATCTATCGAAACTTTGTTTCCCGTCTATTTCATTTCCATCCATTTCGTTTCTCTTTTATTTTCTAAAAAAAAATTTAGTAATTAAAGAAATAGAGGAACAATTTTCTACAACACATTTTTTTAAATTTTGTTAATGTATATATTTATTATACGTCTGAGACGGACTGTTCTTTCCATGATATATTCATTTGGACACTTTACATCTACGGGCTAGCTTCCTTAATTCATCACATGTGCTTCCAACTAGTATCCGACCCAAAATATCTCAGATGAATATTCATATCTCTTACGATCTGAGGCAACTCTTGTTAAATTTAGGGAAAATTATAAAATCTTGTCATTTTTATCTGAGGTGTCAGTTTGGGTCAGTATAAAAATGATATTTATTTATTTATTTTTTATATTGTGTTAGTTTATGTTATTAGAGATTGAACTATAATTATTTTAAAATTTTATTAAAAATGGATTGTAATTAAATTAATTGCAAAACTGAGTCAAACAATTTTTTTTCTTAGAATTGCAAAATTTGGTAGTTACACGCGTGATTTTAGAAAGGAAAAAATCCCTAAAGGGGCCCTGAATGACCATCGCTTACCCAATTGTGATCCAAATTGACACGATTTCCAAAAAAAGGTGCGATGGAAAAAAATAGACTGATTTTGGATGATGCTTAAGATCAGTTTGTTTGAACACTTAAATATAATTGATCTTATTAAATTTGTTGAGAATTATTCATGATTGAGTATGAAAAGATATGTGCACAAAACAATATTATTTATTTTGATAACCAAACATCGTAATTTTTACACAAAAATCTAAGTCTTATAATAATATTAGTTTAAGAATGTAATGGTAAATTTTATTTTAGAAAATCAGTCTAAATTTTTTCATCACACCCATTTTGAAAAATCGTGGTAGTTCGAACCGCAATAAGGTAAGTGGTAGTAATTTGTAGCCCATTTTGGGTTTTATCCCTTCAAAAATTGTGATAGTTCTACCCTCTTTGTGTAGTTTACCCTTAAATCTATACAATACATCATGTTAAATTTCAACTAAGATTTTAAACGTGGAGGTAAATGTTAATTTTTAAAAACACACACATAACAACTAAGAACAAAGGACAAAATGAGAAAGATTCCATAACTACCCCCGCTCCACCCCTGTGCCCCTGTCCATAACTACACTCAGTTTCACTTAATCTCAAACACCCTAAATAATATCTATTCTCCTGAACATATAATATCTTTTAATGATCCACACTACTAACACAAAATATTTGAAGACATCTTGTGTCAAATGATAAACTTGTCTGCAAAAGAGTTACGGCGCGATCTATCAAATTAATTATCAGGCTTTATTTTTATTTTTTCAAAATAGAACCATTATGTGCTCATTGTTCAGGATTGCCAAATTTAAGTTACTTTCTAGCCATGCATCTTGATAGTTTGTCGACGCCACACTTGGCATTTCTTGATGATTTTAAAAATCTCCAATCAATCATCTTAGCATCCGGAGATGAAACTCAAATTTTTAAATATTGGCCAAAATAAGCACTCAAAATCAGATTTAAAGTTGAAATTGAGTGACAGTTTGAAACACCGACTTCCCCTACAATTTATATATTATAATATGCGAACCTCGAATTGGTTTACAATATATATTAGACCATGGTGTTGATTTAATGATCTTAGGGGGCTGTCTAGCAATCCCAATGTCTTACGTTTGATCTCTGTTAGTATCGTTTTACGTTTATATATGTTGAAAGTGTGCGTGAACGATGAGAACTCCAAATCATGTGAGAACTGAAAACTTCATAATATCCATCCGATCTAGTAATCGGACGGAACAATTAATTTAGACAGGATACAAAATTCAAAATATGAGTTCTGAACTATAAATTTTGAACTTTATTCCTTGTACATTATCACATTTATTTTAAAAAAATACTCAAACTGAATTTTAAATTAAATCTTACATTTTTTACATATAATTATGAAATTTAATTTTAAAAATATATTTAATATAATTGCATAAATTAATTTAAGAATTGGGAATAAGAATTAATGAGTTTGAATAAAAGAAAGAGAGTTGGTGGAAAGTTGAATGAAAAGATAGCGGGACACTTCGTGAGTTGCGAGTGGCCCGTGGTTGTTAGTCAGTGGTGCATGTGGTATCACGAGAGTGACTGCAAACCGACCTCTCTATATATTATATATTAGGGATCAAATAAATTTTTTTACATTAATTGTACATGTACACAATAAAAATATTTTATTTTATTCATAAATCTTATTTAATTACATTTCAATTTTATCCTTTATTCGCTTAATGCATTAAGTATAAATTTGAAAAATAACATATTTTCTGATACTTTTCAAAATTAATGATGGTGAATATTCAAACTATATTGTATAATTAAACTTTTTAACTGGGGTGGACATTGTACCTCACTCAGGTCACGTTTAGTCACATTATTAAACTTTTTGGTGAAAAATAAGTTTCAATTTTAAAACAACATTTTCTTAGGATGTGCTAAAATTACTAATTTTGGTGACTATTTATCCCTCATTAATTTGATTAGTTATAAAATATTTATTTCTATTTATGACTTAATTAAATATTCAATTACCAACAGTGATTAGTTTATTTTTGTTCCACAATTTTGTATAATAAATTCACACTCGGATTCCTATACTATAATTTAAGCGAGGCTTAATTGTAGATGGAGGGGAGGGGAGTATCATATAATTATTCTCATTTCCATTTGAATTTTAACATTTATTATATATTTACATCTGATGGATTTGGTAGCTGAAAATTCAATCAAATTTGTCAAGAAATTTAAAAGGATTTGAATTTTATGATGTCAGTTAAGTTCACCATCATTCAAACTATGATTCTAATGTTAAATAATATGATTTTCTGGTAAAATAGAATTGTTTTGATTTTAATAAAATTACTTAATTTGTATTATACACATAACAGATGATATATGACCTATGAAAATTATAATTTCTTAATATTGTTTCGGCTTCTCCCAGCATGAGAGCTCTAATCGCCCCCTTGTGGATATTGTGTCCTTCCTAGCAAAGGTGTAAAAATAAATAAACTGACCGTTCAAATCTTAAATCCTTGGCTGTGTTTGGTTTAAGGAAAATTGTAGGGAAAGGAAAATTGGATGGAAAGTCAAATTTATCATGAATTCAATTTTATTTTCCTTTGTTTGGTTTAGAATGAAAAATTTGAAGGAAAAGTTTCAAAACTCTTTTTAATTTACTTTAACTTTCCTTTTAACTTTTCACATAATTTTCTTTTCCTCATATTTTTCATCTAAATCAAAATTAAACTTTACCAATTTTTCTCCATATTTTCTTCCCCACTAAATTTTCCCTAAACCAAACACAGCCTAAAAATAAGGATGTGGCTTTCATAATTCGAATTGGATCCCGCAATTTGCATTCCAAAAAGCGACAGCGAAAGCCTTTGAGAATTGTGACTCTGTTCTCTACTCCACCGCTTCGGTTAGGGTTTTCGATGTCTCTCGCTCTGTCAATCACCGTCGTCGTCGTCGTCATCTCCTTCCACCTCCTCGCCTTCGTCTTCGCCGTCGGCGCCGAGTATCGCCGGAACATCGTACTTTTCCGACTCTCACTCAATTTCAGGTTATTATTTCTATGTTGTTCTGATTTTACTTTTTCTTTTTTCTAGGGCAAGGTGGTGCAGGATCAGTACGACGAGTACAACTACTGCGTTTATGAGACCGATGCCTCCACTGTGTACGGGCTCTGCGCTTTTGGGTTGCTGCTCATTAGTCACACGGTTGTCAATGGTGTCACCAAGTGCTTCTGCTTTGGGAAGGGGCTTACGCCCGGCAGGTTTAAGAC
Organism: Kalanchoe fedtschenkoi; assembly: GCA_002312845.1. Lineage (NCBI taxonomy): Eukaryota > Viridiplantae > Streptophyta > Magnoliopsida > Saxifragales > Crassulaceae > Kalanchoe > Kalanchoe fedtschenkoi. The sequence goes on from NQLW01000083.1 coordinate 368,271, forward strand.
TTTGGCTGTCTTCTTCTACGTCTTTTCCTGGTAATTTCCACAGCGTTTGTGCTTAGATTTCGTTATTAACTTCAACTTGGTAGCTTTCAGTCTTCTGGGTTAGTATAGCCACAGCATTTCCATGATAATTTGTTTGACAGTGATTATAGGGACGAGTTTAATATGACGTGTCTTCAGATATGGGGGTAACCCTCATCTTGTAAGTCCAGGGTTACGTTTGCCCTCACAAAGACCAGTCAACTTGAATTTTACGTGCCAAGTTTCTGGAGGTTATAAATCAAAAGTAGCAAGTTGTGTTATCTCGTTACGCTCTGATATGTTGCATTGAGCTGAACCTGTAACTGTGACCGCTCCTCAGTTCCTGTTGGTGCATATAAGGGTCTGTGTCCCACATCACTCACAAAGCTCATAGAATTGTACTTTAAGTAAATTTGGACTCTTCCACTCATTGGTTTTGAGTGCGGAACTACCTATACTAACATTGTATTAGAGCGGTTTTAGCTGCACCTGTAGATAAACCGGTCTAATGTGTTGGTTACGTCCGGGCTTGTGTCCCACATCGCCCACAAAGCTCATAGAATTGCAGCATAAGTATAGTTGGACTCTGCCACTCATTTTAAATTTGGAACCAACTATACTAATAGTCCCAGGATGTGTTCGGCACTAATAGTAGACTATTCAATTCTTAGATAGCGGTTCCAAGACATTCAACTTTAGAATCAGTTATGAATATTTTGTTCAGACCTGTTGAAACTATTTGATGTTAGGTCTTCACCAGAAGGCTTCTTTGTCAAATTGTTAGTATTGATCTATATGCCAGTTAGTGCTTTTAGTATCGCAAACATTTGCTATTGGAAAATATAACTGTAGCTATTAACAGGCTATGCCTGTCTGTTAGTCTGCTTTTTGCAATCATTTCGTTTGTTGAACTTCTTTTTGCTCATCGGACCAATGAATGCAGGCTGAACTTTCTGGGTGCTGAGGCATGCTTGCTGGGTGGCTCAGCGCGAAATGCGTACCACACAAAGTATCAAGTTCTTATCAATACTCACCTGTTGTGTGCCACTCTCCGTAAGGGCGTGTTTGCTGCTGCAGCTGCTCTGACCTTGCTGTCAATGATTGGCTCAGTTGCTTATTACTGGGCACACTCCAGAGCTGACACTGGTGACTGGTGGGTGGGAGCAGCACCAGAATGAAGGCCTTGCGATGACAGGTTCCAACGCTTCTGAGAAACAGGGTAGTGCATATGCCACAACTTAATAAGACATTTTTACAGCACTTAAAAAATCTTAAGCTTAAATATAGGTAGGTATTGGGTAATTGTGATCTTCTGAGGTTCTTGGCTAGTTATCTGCTTGAGGGCCTGCTTGATTTGGTTTGGCAAGTATGTAATTTAAGTTGTGTTGCTCTTCTTGTATATCTTTTCTTGGAGGAATATTCTTATACTAGTTGGTTGCAACCCTTGGAGGAGATGTTTGGAGTTGCTGCGAGCATTTTAGCTACCCTAGTTAATTTTCATAGGCAAATTTTAATTCTAGTGTCAATATTTTTTTTTTTGTCGCGAATGAAGACAAGAAGTAAGTGACAAAATTTTATTTATTTTTTCTAATCTCTTTTATCATGTTTGATTTGTTCTTGAAAAATTTTAAAAATAGAAAACCGGAGTCTTTGTGTTTGATTTATCATGGGAAATAATATTAAAACAAAAGTACGGAATCTAAAATTTTCTTCTGTGATTTTTCGTCCATTCTCATGGAAAAAATATTCCTTTGGATATTTATCATTTTTTTTTTAAATTTCCAAGATCTGAATAAAATGGAAGCTTAAAAATGTATTTCCGCCCCTTGTGGCTTCAGTGAAATTCTTTGATTGAGATTCGGCATTTTAATCTTCATAGTATTTAAAAGGTGAAAAAATATTTTTTTAAAAAAAATATTACAATGTACACACACAACCATCAGAAAATTCAAACCTTATTTTACCATCGGACCATACCCCTAATGGCATGTGAATAAAAAATTTGGCAGAAGCATTGCTATCCTAGCCTAGGATTGGAACTCCTGTCAAAGAACTCTTCGCATCTTCACCAATATCAAATAAGCTAGCTATAATCAATTATGTATGTATATTTAAAAATAATGAAATATATCAAATTCTCATGTTGAAATTATTTTCAAAATAGTAATTCTATTTTTATTATATAATGTTACAAGGTTTGTTTTTTTATATATATATATACATTTATATTGTTCAAAATTCATTTTTTTTAACTCCTTTAAGGGCCGTCAGAATGAAAAGTCCAAATCACTAGTATGCGAGTTTTAATCCAAAATAAAAAGTGCGCCATGCATCTCTTTGTGTCCGCAACATCACAGATAATATGAGTTTGTTTGAATTTTTTAGGAAAGTAAAATGATGATATAGTTCAGTGTCTCTGCGAGTTCACTAGAAAAAATGCATTATTTTCAAAAGAAGATTATTCGTCAACATGGCACATAATCTTTCTATTATTATCTTTGTAATTATTTGAATCTTTGTCACAAACACATTTTATATCTTTTTAGTATATAGTCTAAACATATAAATTAGATATTTTCTCATATTATATATCTATTTCATAAAGCACAAGAAAATAGCATTATGATAAGTTTGATATAAGAAAGTTGACAAACAGATTCTTTTATGTCTATATTAGGAAAGGTACCCGTCGACCCGACGGGTTCGGTTCGAGAAAAATCAAAAGTCAAATCAAATTATTAATCATCGGTTTTTTAAAATTTGAAACCACAACCAAACCATTAACATTTCAAACCGGACCGAACCGACCCGTTTCAAACTGAACAATTTTTTAACATTTCAAACCGAACTGAACCGATCGGTTTCAAACTGGACCGAACTGACCGGTTTCAAACCGAACCGAAGCGGTTTGGTTCGGGAGGGCGACAGACGCCGTAATGTTATATATATAGATTCGTTAAAAAATTAGACTTATTTTAACTTTATTTCCTGAGATCAAATGTGGAAAAAAATATATGTTTACAAATTTTCTCCAAGAGAAAAATATTCTAAAGAGCTCACTTATTCGTCTCGTCTGCGGGCCCTAAGAATATCAGGATCGAGCCTGAATAAAAAAATCTAAATGGAGTTATTAAGCTTATTTTCTGATTTTTTTTCTGCAAATCCGCTCATAACGGGAGGAAAGAAATCCAACTTTTGGGGTAGAGAATGAGTTCAAAACAGTCCAACATTTTATGTAAGCAATTTAGTTATATTATCATTTGCAAGGTAAACAGTACGTAATAAAAATACTTAATGATATAGTCAAATCATGTACAAATTCTCATGAAATATGGTTAAGTTAAATAATAAGGAAGTTATTTAATTAAAAATAAAAATAATATTCAATTTAATAAATCCTTCTAAAGAGTGCTTGCGTCAATATAATAATATTATTAGATGTAAATGGGTGAAAAGGTGATTTATTTTTTGAAAAAATAAAGTTTTAATTCGAAAAAAAAAAAGAGTGGTAGTTTGTATAGAATTCATCATCTCAATGATCTACTTTGTGCAAAAGGGACCGTGAAACCATAGGTTCCAACGAAAACAAACTCAAGATGAGCAACAATATTTTTTTTAAAAACTTTATTAGCAAGAACTGAATAGTACAAGTGCATGACATTAAAAGGAAGGTTCAGATAGGTGTGATGCTCATATAGAGCTATAAAAAGATATTTACAAAGATGAACTAGATGCCTCCAGCGAGATTCGAACTCAAACCAATCAAGTACTTGATCATCTCATCCAATATCATTTCTTCCCTTACTCTAGACTACACCTGAGTTGCTACAAGGACACATGTGATTCCTCAGCCTCTATATATGTCTTGTATACACAGCGCCGGCTTTTAGGATGTGCCAAAAGTGCGACGGCACCTGGCCCCCTTTTTGGATAGTAAAATTTTAAAAGAAAAAGGCCCCAAATTGTTAAAAGGTTTAAATATTAGACCCAAAACTGTAAATTATAAAAAGAGAACAAAAAAATTAGATGAAGAATTGCACTAAAGCCAAATTTAAGCTTGCATCCTTCCTAGTCACAGACCCCATCTCCTACGCCAAAAATTTTCACCAAATCAAATTCATTCTGGATAGACCCAACTGTTTCATGAATGCCAATTCTTCTAAACAGGCGAGAGGATATCTGAGCTGAAAAAGGAAAGTAATAAAACAGATGTGTCAAAGATTCATTTGAATTTTGTACACTGAGGAGATACAGGATCCACATTAATTCTAAACAGATGTGCAAGTGTTGTCTTGATTCTACCATGACAAGCCATCTGAGATATGAGACTGCGCTTAGGGGCTGTTTAGCTATTCCAGCATGAATTAACATAAGTAAAAGTTTACAGCTGTCCCTGTTGAGTATGGTGTTTATAGGCAGCATTGGCCTTATTGGAACAGTTCCATGAGAACTGATTATCTTGCACATCAACACACCTATGCATTTGAGACTGTTTTTGCGAGCAATCCATGACACACACTGCTTCACCTGCATGTTTTGATTTTTTTATTAAGTATCGATGCGCCCATTTAACCCATAAAAAATCAAAACTTTCAGGAGAAATGGAATATGCTTGTCATTGTTAGAAAAAATTTCTGCATATAAGTGTAAAATGACCAAAATATATAAGATTTTTGATTCATGTATATAGACATTAGGGGGTATATTGGTCATTTTTAATATAAAATTACTTGATAAAAATTAGGGGTAACTTAGTCATTATGAACATCTAAATATTTATTTTATCATATTTTAAATAACCGATATAACCCTGTAATGTCAACACGAATTGAATACTATAGACGATTTGTCAACTAGATGCACATTTGAAAAAAAATTATTTTTGTATATATATTTATTACATGGTTCAAGTGCATACTACTTTCATAGTATGTTCTGACAGACATTCTGTCTGCATCCACGGTTGAGCTGCACACCACTTTCATGTTATGCTTTTTGATGAATGTTCACGTGCGCGTTTGAGGTGCACACTACTTTCAAATGATGTTACGACTGACACTCTGTCTGTGGTCAACTTTCACACACGTCTACCAAAATTCATTGCATATGCTCTTATAAAAAGCAAATTCAAAAACCTCATGAGTGATTGTCACCATTCACTACTACAAAAAGCACATGTATCTGTGTTTGCATGAGCAGACACATGTATGTAAGACGAAGCTTATGAATAAAAAAAACACCGTTTGAAGTGGTAGTACACAAAATAATATTTTGGTTAACTTTAGACAACAGTTATTGGTAAAAAATGTCGTCTAAAATGTATGGCGCTTAGTTACACTTCACACCGTTAATATTTACACTTAGATAATGCTTGTGACCCATAAGTAGCGTCTAAAATCTTGACATCTTAGACGACGCTTGTTGATACTAAAACCCGTTAAAAGTTAACACTTTAGATGACATTTTTAACTTTAAAATGCCATCTTATTGTTTTGTTCACTTTTAAGGGCGTCTTTCGATCTTAAACTCCGTCTAAAGTTGCACTGACCTACAACCACCTCTTGCATAAATATCTCATATTTTTTTTCTAGAATATCAAAGGCAAAGATGAAGGTTTCAGGTTATTTTTCTCTCTTTCATCAACTTATTTAATATTTAAAGCATGCCTTTTGTTAGTTAGTTACATATTGTATATATTTTAATTAATTTTTTGGTATTATATACACACACACGTGCGTTGCGCTGTCTTGTTGTTTAAATTATTATATCTTGCTCAACTCTTATTTATTTACATGTGTCATGTTATATCATTTAGAATGATCAACCGTGATTGGATGATATGTTACCAGCTGAGTGTCGAGTATGGTCTCGGTATCCATGAGTTTTTTGATTTCGCTGAAGCTTGAGGAGAAATCAAAGCAGTCTATTCATTATCCTTGTGTGAATGATGAGAACACTAATTTGGTTCAACTATCTGAGTTAAAATGACATCTTTCACGTTCTGGTATTGACGTCGACACAACATATAAAGTTTGATAATTAAACAATCAACCTTTCAAAAGAGGTGAAACTAGCACGAGTCGGGCCTAAGAGTCACGATGAGATGATGATATATAAGTGGACGGTGATTTTAATCAGACACTTGATGACCTTGCGCAAAACAACTATGATGATAAAAAATATTTGACACTGTGAGGAATGATTCAGATACAGTTATATATCAGAGTTGGTCACCCTTCACTAAAATATCCACCGTTCTGAAATTTTACAATGTTAAAGCTATATTTGGATGGAGTGACAAATCGTTCTTTAGTCTTTTATCTTTTCTCAGCAACATGTTGCTCGAGCATAATTTTCTCCGTAAGCGCTATTATGGCGCAAAAAAGATTTTATGTCTCATGGGGATCGAATACAGGAAGATTCATACATGTTCAAATAATTGTATTGGGAATCATATTTTGATGAGACAGTGTGCCCCAAATGCAGTGCGTTAAGATACAAGCATAAGCTAGTGAAGGGCCAATCACTTCCAGTTATACCAAGATTCAACCAGATGCTCGTGAATGCTAAGGAGGCTGAGTTGTTTTTGTGTCATCCTGATAAAAGGGTCGACGACAACAATTTGCGGCACCTAGCAGATTGACATAAGTGGAATTAGTTTGATGCCACGTAATTTGTGATTGGGCCTGAGGACAAATGGCGTGAACCCTTTCGGCAATCTGAGCAGCAAGCACGACACATGTCCGGCTATTTATAATCTGTCACACTGGCTATGTATAAAAAGAAAATGTGTAATATTGATGTTGATGATGTTTGGACCTAGGCATCCAGTTAATAATATTAATATATATCGTGCACCACTTATTAAAAATCTTAAGGTGTCGTGGGATACCAGTGTGCAACTTCATAATAAATTTAAGAGGGAAATTTTTTCAGGAAAGCTATGTTATTCTGCATGATAAAAGATTTTTCAGATATGATTATTTTTCAGGTTACCGTGTCAAAGGATAAAAGACATGTCCTATCTCCTCGGATGACACTTTCTCTTATAGATTGGCGCATGTGCATAAGATCATCTACACAAGTTTTAGATGATTTTTATATAAAGATTACCCATATCAGTCTAAGAGATTCAGTTTAACGGAACCACTAAATGCATCAGCTTACCCAGATTACTCACCGGTGATAAGATAGTTGTCTGGATATGGGACATAGAGGTGGAGTTCGGTAAGGGGGTGAAGGCCAATTTGAAAGGTAAGTGGAAAAAGAAGTCGATTTTTTTCACATTGTCATATTGAACGAGTCTGCTGATCAGACATGCATAGACGTAATCCGTTTGGAGAAGAACTTATATGAGAGCTTGATATGTACATTAATAAACATCAGAAGCAAGTCAAATGGTGTAGAAGCAAGTCAAATGGTGTCTTGGCAACCCGGCATGACCTAGTGGAGATGGGGATGAGAAAGGAACAAGGCAAATGAGTCTTGGTTATAATTGTAAGTCTTGATAAGTTTCAGTCTTATATGACTACTAATATGTGATTCTTAGAAGCGTAAGTTTGTTATGCTCATCAACTATAAAACTTGGTATAAGTGAATGCTTATATGCTATATATAGATTTTTTGTATGCTCTGCGATGCCACGATGACAAAACCCTTGGAGATCCAAGATGAGATTGCTCGATTCATAATCAAGTACACAATGATGATAATGGTAAACTACATTGTGGACTAATTTTCTTGAACAATTTGTAACGAATTGATAACGTTGTCGGTTTTTTTATGTATATGAACCTAGTTGAAACATATTTGAAGCAGATTTGAAAATGTTTGTATTGAGCCAAAAGGGCTTCTGTACGGGGGGTTAGTAAAAATAAAAAAGCAAAATAAAAAATAACATTATGGACGATGATTTTTACCCATAAGTGCTCTCTATAGTCATTGTATTTATTTTCAAAAATTATAAGTTTATAAAACGAATTGTTTATGTCTTAAAAGCCTCGTTTTTGTATTTTAGTGCTTATCACCATAACCGCCATCTAATGTATATATTTTTTGGTTGCTTTTTGTAACTCATTAGTGTCAACTAATGTGTGCACTATCAATGACACTTGAGACCCTTTACTTACTAAGACGCTTGAATAGACAGAACTTATGAAACACCGTCTAATAGCACAGTCTATTAGTAATTTCTAATTTGAATTAACTCTTGTTGGTTATGATTTGCTTAATCTAATAATAGTAATTTTCAACTAAATAATTCAAATAACCATGTTTCTTCCTTTATCTAAAAATTTCTAATTTGTTTTATACTAGTAGTTTTATTAACTTTTATTAGTTTGGCGCTCTGAATCATCTTCGAAGAGGTATATAAATCTAGAGATGATGGTAGACATGACAGAATTATGAGAGCCTATTTTTGCAACAACTTGCATTACGACCTGGAATTGACGGAGACATGTTGAGGCAGTACTGCTAAAGCCCTTTCAAGAGAACTTTCTAGAGGAGTTTGAGAGGTATGGTCTATTTTCATGGAAGAATGGCCGAGCACATGTCTTTTCAATGATGTCAGTAGTTCCTTATAAGGTTCTTTATCTTCTGATATGTCTTCAAAGATGGACAAAAAAAGATGTGAATTCGTTCATATCATTGTTTAATGAGGAGGAGGAAGTGTGGGAAACAACCATGCATTGTCTCAGTATAATGACCGCTTTCCTTTTGATCTAGAAGAAAAGTTAATAAAATCCTTGTGGAGAACAAAAATAATCAAAGGATAGAAAAACTTATCATGAATAAAAGTATGAGCGACACAAAACTACTAAGTATGACTTTGTCAAAGACGCGTTATCACTATCTGTGTTGCTTTTAATCATTGGTATAGTTTAATCGTCAATGATGAATCAAACTGATTTTCAACACACTTTTGGGGCATGCACTAAAAACGTTTCGCTCACAAAATGAGCCCATCAGAATTAATAATAAATTTACCATTTAAGACAGTTATTGGAAAGGTTAACGTTGTCTTTATTTAAGGTTGAAGGGTTGTGAAAGTTTATGTTAATGTTTAAGAAACATTATAAAGTGGGGATACATATTATCCCCATTTTAAAAATCACAGTCGTAGCTTTCAAATTTTGAAATTTTGAAATTTTTAATTTTTGAATGTATTTGTAATTTTAAATTTTAATCCGACCCAAAATACTTATCTTATTTACACTAATACTTATCTTCTTCTTGTATTGAATTGTAAAACCACCACACTAGTTGCGGCTTCTCTTCTTGCCAGATGAAGCTGGAGGGCAACGAGAGCTTGAGTGTTGTATATCATTGTTGTTTAAACTGGTGTCTTGCAGGGTAGAATGAAGAAGTTGTGGGGTGGTGTAGATTTCTTACTTTTTATTTCCTAGGTCAGTGTAGCTGCCACTGTCATGATCTTTTAAAGAAGACGAGGGCGAACCAATGATTGTTAGAATCAGAGGAAGAAAAAATATATTCGCAAAGCTTAACATCAGTCTCTTTCTTCGTCACCTCTTTATCCTCTAATCTTCTCAAACAAAATAGATTTATCAATTGTGCTTCACTGATCTCATATGGTACAATATTCATGGTTTTCGTGCACCTGAATCATATTGAATTTTTCGTAAAATTTTGTTCTCATCTGGATTTTTGGCCACTTGAACCATTGGTTGATTCTTCATCCAAGTGTTGCTTCTGTAATTATTGATATCAAAACTGGTATAAAGATAAGTTCTTGATAATGATATATTAAATTATGTGGAGTTTGGGATTCTAAAATTTGAAGTTATTGAGTGGCACCAGATGTCACACCCTCCTCCTCTCTTGCTCCACCAATCCTAAACCATTATCACCCTCCTTCAAGCTCCTCTGTACATTTTGCAGATCCGATGGGGCAAGAGGAAGACACGGGAGATTGAGATGGTAATGTTCTTAGTCGAGGACTAAATTTTAACCAAACAAGAGTTTTAATGAAATTACTTAAATATATTTTTGGCCTGATTGCATAATAGAAATTTACAAGGCGACCTCGGAATAAAGAAAATCTGAAATTTAAAATTTGTAAGTAAGGACTGTGATTTTTAGAACGACAATAATATGTACCTCTATTTTGTAATTTTTCTAAATATTTACAATTTTGATAAGCCTACTATGGAGAACAATAAATGTTTCTTAGTAGTAGATCTAAATTATTAAATGGGATCGATTTATATGGTTGAAGTATATGTCGCTCATATACAATTTTTGAAGAAATTATTTTCTAAGAAAACTTGTGAGAGTATAGTGCAACTCAAAAAATAATAAGAAACTTATTTACGTATTGTTTTGGAAGCCATATTCTGTACATATTTTGTTTGATGAGGAGAGGATTGGTAAAGTTGAAGGCGACACCGAAAAAAGTGAAATTGAAAAGAGTCCAAAAGCCACATGAAAGGTTTAGTAATTAGGAATTATGACTATTGCTGTGATAGCACCTCGTATATCCAAAATGATAAGTCAGGAACAAATAATACATGTCTTCTCAAGGACTATAGATCCTATCTACTATGGACAAATGACGATGAACTTACTACTTTAAAGGAATAATGAGCCCTCGCTCTGAAAAATGGCTTTGAGCTAGGAGATCCGAAATGGAGTCCATGTGCAAAACAAAGTACTCCCTCTGTCCTCTTTTACATGTCACTTAACCGAATTTTTTTGTCCACTTTTACTTGTCACTTAACAATTTTCAATGCGTATTTAATTTCAACAACTACCTTAAAATGTCGAACATTAATAACTTCATTCTCATATTCAATAAAAAATACATTCTCTACCAGTAATCATCTACCAATTTTACTTTTTGCACGAAATTTTTTATAAACACATCAACCACTCATTCATTAAATTTGTTTAACCGCTAGCATTAACTTCACCTTAATTTACTCAAATTAACCTTAAACGACATGTAATAGAGGACGGAGGGAGTATGAACTTTGATGATACTTGTTCCCACAATTATGACATAAATGCAGGGGAAAGGTCTCGAGCGAATTCATAATAGTGAATTTGATTAGATTTGTTCTCCCATTATGACACATGAGTCAATTTGGATGTTCGTTGCATTAACTATATATTCGAAATATGATAAATAGAATATAGAAATATTTTTTTAATAGAAATATTTAAGAGGATATGTATGACACGCCCTTAAGATTTCACACCCCCAAATTATATGAGGAAGATACCTACAAGATTTGTTACTAATGCAATATTGAGAAAAGATTTGTCATGTGCTAAAAAATGTTACCTATAATCTAACACAATAGAATGACAACGGAAATGAGCATCACCCAAAATAAGTCTTGGTATTTTAGGCTGTTGTCCTGTTTAGCAGAGGCAATATTTTTGAGGCTCTAAAAAAATCGAGACAGAGTCAATGGACGGACTTACGCAACAAACATTTTAAGACAATATTTATATTACAGTGTCATTACTTGTTGCCTAATATATACGATACAAAACTATTTGTTGCCTTTGCTTGATCTTATACTAAAAAATGTACTGCAACTATCCATAGGCAACATACATTTATTATCACACTAGTATTCTTATTTATTGTATATAGTTGAAGTTTTTTCATCACGCATATAACTGAAGTTGGACCATGAAATTAGGTCAAACATGAAATGAAATAGGAAAAAATACAAATTCAAATTTTATCCGGAAGTCTTACATCGAATTTATATTTGTATCAACTATTATAGAACAATATTTAAAAAAATCAATTTTGAGTAGTTAACTCTTTCTTTATGTTGATTGCACATAGTCAAGGAAAAATCCTACTCTAAAAATAACTTAAATTTGTGAGATAAATTAAGAAATAGAGTACAAATAATAAAAAGGGTAAAAAATAAAAGCATTCCCTTGACAATCCATCCAAAATCAAAGAGAAAGAGAAAGGAGCCAGGATGGTCATAATAAGAAGTAGACATATTACTCACTGACAAACTAATGTGATGTGAAAAGCTAGAAATAGAGGCTTTTTTTTAAATAAAAAAATTTATTAAAAGGCACCTGAAAAAGCCTTCGAGCGATGGCTTTCATGGGAACAATGGCCGCTTAGGGAGGGAATGGGCACCTAGCTCCCAAAAGCAGCACGTCAAAAACCAGACAAACAAAGTTACAATCAATCAAACTGATCTACATAATCAAATAGCTATCAATCAGATAACGAGTATAAACCTAATCGATCTAATTGTAAGGCTTCTCTAACTGATGAAAACGCCGACCTTCCATCCTTGTCAGCTATATCCTGTTCTATTTTCAACATAGTTTTAATTGCTTTATTCTTCCTTTTTAAAAACTTCAAAACGTTAAGCGAGTTAATCTCCTACAAGAAAAATTTCCCTTCAAAAGCCGCATACCAAGGAATTGATTTGTTCCTCTGTAAACATCCAACCGCATTTGAATTTTGACACTAAAGACCTCTGTGTATAGCCTTCAAATCCCCTAAAATCTATATGTTTCTCCTCCATATTTATAGAATATGAAGTTTATACACTCTTTTTGATCTCTGCAAAGCCTAGTCGTATAACCATTTTCTTGTGTTAAAAGGAAGAACATTTGGCGAAATATTCTACTGGTGACTTATATTGAAAAATAATTTATTATGTTAGGTTTTTGAGTCACAGTGAGGATAAAATTTAATATGAGCCGATCTAAAATTAATATGGTAGATTTTTGAGTCACTGTGTGTGTGGGGGGGGGGGGTGGGGCACCCCATGGCCCCCCTGGTGGGACATGCGTGGAAGCCAACGACATGACTGAAGGCACCCTTATTATCAAGGACGACGCAAAACGGCAAAAGTAGCCCGCGAATGAGCTGGTGGAGTCAAAGAAAGTTGGCCGGCAACTGAGGACGTTGGTGGGATCCTGAGAGAGAAGGGGGAGACGCAAAGGGCGCACTTATGAAGAAGACACATGCCACAAGAAGGAGCATAGCAAAAAAAAGGAGGGCATGCGATATTTTCTCAAGTACGGGACAGATTATTGAGTAATAACAAATATTCCACATCTGGTAGTAAAAAGAAGAAAAGATGACATATAGTGACTTACAACTACAGGTTTTTGAAGCATGCTGGGAATTATACAATTTAATATGAACCGATCCGAAAATTCAACACAGACCAATTTCCCCATTTTTTCTTCCTTAAAATATATTTCCCTTTATGAAGATACAAAATTCCCATACTCACCTAATGTTTTGACAACACTCTCTGCATAATAAAATAATTGATTTTCATGTTTATATTTGCATCTATGTGACATTTTCTCAAGTAAGAGAGATTATTGAGTAATAAAAAAATATCTCACATCCGGAAGTAAAAAGAAGAAGAGATGACATATATTAGATTTTTGAATCATGACTTACAAGTATAGACTTTTGAATCACGGTGGGAATTATAAAATTTAATATGAGCCGATCCGAAAATTCAACACAAACCAATTTGCCCATTTTTTCCCTTAAAATATAATTCCCTTTATGAAGATACAAAATCCCCGCACTCACCTAATTCTTTTGACAACACTCTCTGCCTAACAAAATCAATGGTTTTCATTGTTCATATTTGCACCTATGTCGGCAACATAGGCGGATTCACTTGGGGGGTAGAATAAATTTTATGAGGAATAAATTTACCCCAAAATTTTGACAACCATAAAGAGGTACCTCCAGCAGGGAAATTTGTTTTTAACCATTCCAGATGTGGAGGTTTTACCATCTCAGTAACCCATCATGTAGATTTTATTCTTCTCATTGCTTAACACAACTTTCTCCACCTGATTTTTAGCATCTGTAGACAACAACTCAGCAAAATTTTTCCATATCTCTGAACATTTTGAACCTGACCGATAGTAATAGAAAGATCAGCATCAACAGGAGCATCCATATTACCTTTATACCATTTTCTTTTCCAAAATGAATAGTTACCTTCACCAACAACCAAAATATTATCAATTTTTCAAATCTAGATTTTTCTTTCAAATCATTGTCCAAGATTTCCAGCTTCCTCAAAGCTATCTTTGTATTTATTCCTCATAAGTTCAGCGCATAACCATCACATACAAATATTTTTAGGCCATTTCAGAAGAAAGAGCATTCACCATCTGACTAATATTTTATATTTCCAGCCCCCCATTTACTATTGGTTTACAAATATCCTCAATTCTTCCAATGACATTAATTCTCTCCACTAAAATCTCATACTTTCTGTTCTTTGATCACTGTAACTGGAACAAGGATGACTGATATACTATGAACCAATAAAGTCTCGTCATTGATTTTATAGGAGCATCCTACTCACCAAATGGTAAAAGTTTATTTTTTCTAATTCATAATTTTTTTTAACTTTATCCTCGCGATAGGAAAAATATTAAATTTTTTATCTTCAATAATGATGGGAAGCCCCAAATAGAAAGAAGGCAGCTCCCCTTTCAGAGAAGTCAAACTTTTTCAAAACTTTTTTTCTTTTGAATTGTTTTCATTTGTTAGGAAAATAAATGACAAATTTTCGTTATTCACCATCCGACCGGAAGCACCACAGAAATCTGCTAACATTTTAGCCAAATTCCCAATGAATTAAAGGATGTTATTCTAAATAAAATCATGTCATCCGCAAAAAAGACTCAAATCAGGTCAACTGAATATATAAAAGAGATATCATAACTGATGAACATAAACATGCAATTGATGAATATACTGATCCCACAGAGGCATCTAACTCATCTTTATGAGTATCTCTTTGGAGCTTTACATGAACTCATCGCATCGACCATCTATGTGTCGTTCCTCTTGTAACCCTACATGAACCTTTTTTTTAATGTCATGGACCGGGTTATTCGGTTCTTACAAATAAAAGTAATAATTGTTGAACATAGGCACTCAACAGATAACATATCCTCTCATAACTAAGTGCACGTTTGGTAGAACGGATAACCATCCGTATTGGATAACTAATACTATCTAATGGTGTTTGGTTGGATTTTTGATAACGTATTAATAATACATGGATTAATTTTTACTCTTTACCTACTGTATTATTAATACCACATTTTGAGGTGGGTTTATTTATACCGATGGAGAACAAGAAAGGGAATAAATTAACTTTCCAATTATACCCAAGCCTTAGCAGCGACGACCGATATTGAGATTCACAGCACCGCCGTCTGCAACCCGTACATGGTCGAGCAACCGCCGCTGCACCGACTCCGAAGTCTGGTTTGTCACCTCCAACGGCAGGAACTCGTAGCTTTGAAACCCTAGTTGGCTTCATCTGCGCAATCCCTTCTTTCGTTTCAGTCAATTCCGTCTGATGGTCGATCTCCTGCAGGTTCTGTTGGCCTCAAGGTCACAATTCTAGAAAATTTGATTATCGGAAGCCTGGATGGAACAACTTATGAGTCCATTGATTTCTTTCTCTTGAACAATGGGAACAACCCCCAACACTGATCACTGTGCTGGTTAAATTCATGGACTCGTTTTGTTTTTTACTTCTCCCTTCAAGTCGTACTTCATTTGAGGGAAAGCGAGACACGGATCTTAGGCGTCTTAATTTGGCTACGATTCAACTAATTCTATGGATTGCGATCGACGGTAGGTGTATCGTTATTTTGTCCCTGAATCTGCACATGGTTTTGTTAGAATTTGCATTTATGAAACTTCATCGCTATTACGACACACAGATATAGATCGGACTGGGGTTGTTGGAGAGATGTTTTGGGAGGTGAATGTGTATAGCTTCAGGAGTTCGGAGAGACACTTGACCCTTTCATCTCCTGAATATGCAATTGCGATTTTACTAACGTGTTTTCTAGTTGGAACAGATGTTGGCATAGAGTTGCAGCTTCCGTCCGATGTTGTGTAGCTTGCAGATTTGAGACATAGAACATAATGAGTGGGGACAGGGAGAGATAGGTGGGCGGAGGGTTGGAGGTTTTGCGGTCGGCAAATGAGTTGGAGTGGCTGTACTTAGCTTGAAGGGTATTAAAGTAAAATGAATTATTATCGAGTTAGTGAACCAAACACGATTTAACGTATATATAATACCCTTCTAAATAATACCCGCATAAATTATACGCGTATTATTAATACCCACTTATTAATACGGACTACCAAACACGCACTAATAAAAGTTCTATAAAAAATACCTCTCTCACTAAAATTAAAATTTACTTCAAAATCACATTCTTCCAATGAATGACTAAACATATTTACAAACCCATCTGCGTTTGTCAAAGATATAGTCTTCTCCTTCTAATTTCTGGTAATATGATCTGTATTTACTTGTTGGGAAAACTTTTATGTGTGTTGCAACATATTCATCTGCTTTTATGTCACGTGTCTTATCCCTCATATATTTAAGATAGATTGAAAAACCATACAAAATATTTTTATTAATCATAAATCCACATCAAAAAAATCATTTTTATAGTGATTTATCTCAACAAATGGACCACAAATCATATCATACTTGTGTCTGATAAGTGTTTTCATGTATCTACGAATCTCTAAATAGATCATAAGTATTTTCCATTCTTTCATCCCAAAAAAAACTACACAGTCCCCCTTCTCCATCTAAATCTAAATAGAAATCTATTTCATTTTCTGCCTTTTTTCTCAACCAAAGAATCAACATCAAAATCATTGAATGATTTAGAAAAGGTTTTGCCAAAGCATTATATGCATCAATATTAATAAAACCAGTGCTAGGGAACCCACATAATGACACTTCAAAAAATCTCAACGCATCTGACAACTTTATTCTATATTTTTTAATTGGCCTCAAAAGCTTCATGTTCTTATTTAATATTTCTCTGAGATCTCATCATATATCTTTTTTGTGCACTCAAAAAATAAAGATATGCTCTGTAATATGACGAGAAATAGTATAATGTCCATCCTTATCAACTAAAAATTAAACAAAAGATGAGCAATCAGATCTTGTCACAGCTCTGCAATAGCTTCAAATATTTTTCTTTGAATTATTTTTACCCAACTTTTGAACTGAAAAACTCTCTCATAGATAAAACTTTTCACCAGAATGATAGCGTTGTTTTTCTTTCCTAACATTAAATCCAACCCATCAAGCTTAATCATTATATAGAGCATATAGAGCATCAGACTCAACAATCAAATATCACAATTCTTTAATTTTCAGCATAAAAAAGTTTCTATATCTCATCTTCATTATTTTTTTAACAATATTTTATGTTAAAAACATAGCAATAAACATACATTTACAGTAAATCATCATAGCCTTTTATTTGAAGAAACAAAGCGAACATCTGTTGATAAACCTTATGCATATAACATCAATACAAGATAAATTATTATATTACAATTGATTAATGAGCACAAAGTATGCATTTAATGCCCGTATCTATGTATGTGATGAACATATTTATATATATGATGAATATACTAATGGGGGCGGATCAGGTGAAAATCACTTTGGATTTGTAAACTGTGAACCATCCTAGATCGTTGATCCATATTTCATCCAATGGTTATGATTTTTTCTAGATTTATTATCTATTTTCTAAAAGAAAATTAAATCCATATTTTATGGGTGGTTGGATTCCCTTCCATAATTGACTCCTTAAAATAAGGAATTAAGCGTCTGATTTTTTCTCTTTCCCCTGTTAGATTTCTTCATATTTTTAAGACTTAATTTCGTTATCATATATTTTTCCTTTTTATTTTAACGTACATCGTCAATATTTTACATGTTGGTGCACCAATTCAATCTAAGTGCACTGGTGCACAATTTAACATCAGTCCATGGTTTGGTGCACAATTTCTGAGTTTATGGTGCACATCTAGATCTGTTAATTTTCCTAGTGGTGGATAGTGTGTGCATCATTAATGCAATATATAAATTATCAGTAAATTGTGTATCGAAGATTTGAATTGTGCACCAAAAATCAAACCATGGACTGATGTTAAATTGTGCACCAGTACACCAAGATTGAATTGGTGCACCAACATGTAAAGTATTGACGATGTACGTTAATAACGAAATTAAGTCTTAAAAATAGAAGAAAGAGAAAAATCTTGCAACAAATCTAACAAGGGAAAGAGAAAAAATCAGACGCTTAATTCCTTATTTTAAAGAGTCAATTATGGAAGGGAATCCAACCACCCATAAAATAGGGATTTTATTATCTTTTAAAAATTAGATAACAAATCTAGAAAAAATCATAATCGTTGGATGAAATATGGATCAACGATCCAAGATGGTTCACAGTTTACAAATCCAAAGTGGTTTTCATTTGATCCACATTCTATACTAATGCATATGACGAACATAACTATGCACATATTACAAATCTTTAAATGAACATGGCAATACAACTGATGAACATATCTTCATATCTAATAATGAACATAAATACACATCTAATAAAAATTCTACCTATCTCATAAAAAATAAACTAATCTATTATATTCATATTTGAAGCTTCGCATACAACTGACAATATACAATCTTCACCAGATTGATCTTCAAAGCCTTCCATACATAATACATCAGCCATCTAATAAACAAAATTGAACAAAACATGATAACGTTCCAAAAAAATTGATCAAAACACAAAAAAATCCAGTAAAACAACATAAAAAAAAATAACTTTGATTCGAAAAGAGAAATTGTACTCAACACCGAACAACTTGCAGCGAAAATCAATTATATGATTGAAGACGAAATCAATTTTTTAATAAAAAAAATATTTCTTTCTACATGACACCACAATTTCATTTTAGGAAAAATCCCAAAAGGGGCCTGAACTATCACCACTTACTCAATTGCAGTCAGAACTACCACAATTTCCAAAAAAGGTGCGATGGAAAAAGAAATTGGACTGCTTTTCTAAAATAAAATTTATCATTACACTCATAAACTAATGATGTCACAAGAATTAAATTCGTGTATGAAAATTATATCGTTTGGTTAGCAAAATAAATAATATCATTTTCTGCACATAAACAAAATGATGTCTTTTCATACTTAATCATCCATAATTTTCAACAAATTTAACAAGATCAATTATATTTAAGAAATCAAACAAGTTGATCTTAAGCATCAACTGAAATGAGTACGATTTTTTTATCATCGCACCCTTTTTGAAAATCGTGATAGTTCAGACTGCAATTGGATAAATGCTGTTAGTTCAGGGCCCATTTTGAGATTTTTCCCTTAAATTTTTACACGTCATTTGCTGGTTTAATTGATGTTGTTGAGCCAAAATTACTTCAGTTTCAGCTTAATTTTTATTTTATTATTTTTTCGCATGTCCTTGGGTGGTTTAATTGATGTTGCTGAGCCAAAAATGCTTCTGATTAAGCTTAATTTTTATTTATTTATTTTTCTTGTAATGCTTAATAGCATATTTAAGTAGTTAGTTGTACCTGATTATGAAGCATCAGGAGAGATTTTGAATTTTATTTTCCGGGGATTTGTCTTACAAATATTTTATTTGATTGTTTGCGTTAATTCAGAACGCAAATTGATCTGTCACTTGGATATGAGTGACTCAATCGGGGTGTGTTGTACTTGCATCATTGAATGGGTATAGATTTTTTATTTTATTAATTAAATTATATTTTTACATCATGCAAAACATATCAAGTTCAAAGGTGAGGCTCAAAACAGTTGAAGAGATATGTTTGTTCACTGCCAGAATATAACACAACAGTGTACAGTGAATGGTTCAGGCCAGTGTTTTTACTGAGCTAGTCTATCATTGCATATGTATGGAGTGGGATTAGAATATAGACAAGTTTCATCATATACGAATGTAGAACACACTTTGCAGCAGATGAGACAAACTAAATTAAAGATTTCGATTGCTCCTGAAAAGATCTTAATCCGAGGAAGAGACGCCTGTCAGCCTTCATCAACACGCTTCCCGGTCTTCTCCTGTACTGCAACTCTAATTAAGTAGGGAACGGAGTGAGCACAGCAGCCTTCATTGGAGTTTTTTCACTTCCTGATGCTTCATTGGTTCAGCAGGGAAGTATTTTATGCCAACTAGATCACCAACTTGGCTAATAACCTGACAAATTAAGGCTTGGATCATTTGAAGAAAACATAATTCAGATAAGATTTTTCTCATAAACTCAAAACTTTCATGTCCAGTGACAGCTAATGAACAAATACGGTGGACCCAATTTCTATGCTTCTTCGCAAATGAATCAGGGTACATTTTGTATGTTATACTAAACACGCACAAGATAACATAATACAAACCAACCAGGAACAAATTGACACCATATCAATAGTCAACCATGCTGCTTACCTATGATCAAGATTAATCACACTTCGAAATCATCCTTCAAATTATGCACTCAAGTAATAAGGAATCACGAACGAAACACACATTCTAATGAAAATATTGCTTGAGCTCAAGGCTCATGAAACCCGTAACAGGAGCCTTACCTCCAAAGCTTTGACCAAATCTTCTCTCGAATGAGATGCAGATATGCATATTCGTGCTCTTGCCAAAAGTAATGGGGTTGCAGGGAATGCCACAGTTACAACAGCTACCTGAAAATGAATTTTGTATATGTATAAGAAAATGTATTCATATTAGAAAATGTACCAACATCCAAAATAAAGATGTCTCGCAAGCCGCGAGCCATAGAGAACCTTCATCAGAAATACAAACTATATAGAGTGGTCAAAATAACATCCTGTAGATCTTAGCTAAATATCTTTTGTGTTGCTGGAGTTCTATACGTCTCTCCATTAGGGAGCCTGCACCACTGTAACGCATAAAGCAAGAGAAGGACACTTACATTATGTTTCAGGCACTCCCTTGAGAAAGCAGGAATTTTTGCTGGATTGTAAAGCATTATTGGCATGACAGGAGAATCATTATCACCAAGAACCTCAAAGCCCATCTTCTGCAGCTCAGACCTAAAGAAGTTGCTATTTTCACGGATGCGGGCTAGTTTTTGGGCGCCTATAATGAGATGATCACATTGAGTGCGTCTGGAAAAAATATGATATAAGTGTTATAACCTAGAGGAAACATCCGAACCTCTACTAGAACCATCCTCTCCAAGAATGACCTTTATGGCAGAAATAATTTGTTCTGCTGCAGGTGGTGAAATAGAATTAGCATACAGATGGGCGGGGCAAGTGTGCTTTAAGTAACGGATAAGCTCCTGCAACAAAATAATATCATAAGCAGAAGTCAAAATTCAAAATCCCATTTGCTCCATGCAAGATCTATAAATTCCGTATTAGAATTGGTCAACAAACCTCTGATCCTGCGATGTAACCTCCACATGATCCAAAAGATTTAGTAAATGTCCCCATCATAATATCCACATCAGCAGTATCTACTCCAAGCAGTTCACAAACGCCTTTCCCACTTTTTCCTACCGCCCCAATACTGTGAGCCTCATCTAGGTAAGTATAAGCCTGTGCCACATAAAAACATTGAAAGTAGTAAACCTCGATTTGATTTGTGGCTGAAATGGATGATACTGCTCCAATTTAGACAGTATAATCTTACAGGTACAACTATCTTGCTAAGGATTGACTAGTATAATCGCTTACCAGGTAAAGGCATAATGCTATTTTACTGTTTATTGTTAAGCGTTTTGAGGTCAGGTGGAAGGAGCTGTAGCCATTATAGTTGTAGATAATTTGCTGTCTAACAGGAAGTGTTTATCTTGAATAGCTGCCATAGATTTTAGAGGAAAAGGGACTTGATTGTTTCCATCCTCAGCGCCTCGGGTATGACTGATTTTTGGCATATTTTTTCAGTGGCAATCTATAAAATCTTTTTCCCAAAAAAGAAAAATAACTATCTTGCTAACCTTGTACTTTTTGCATACTGATATGATTTCAGGAAGTTTGCATAGCTCTCCTTCCATGCTGTAAATACCCTCCACAATGACAAGAATTTTTTTCCAAGGTCTGTGAGTCCTAGGTTGTCCTTCTGCAATCTGCTCTCTCAAAACCTCCTCCAAATGAGAGGGCGCTGAAGTAAACTTCATAAGTTAAACATGACACTGAATAAAAATAGTCGCACATAGGACAGTTCAGATATCAACAAACCACCAGGATTTAAATTTTAGCCGAATCATGCAAAGTGTGTTAATGAACTAAACGCTGAATAATACTATAACTGAATTAAACAGATTGTATCATCTCATCTAGCAAACTGCGATACTTACTGTTATGTTGAAACACACGAATAGTAGCACCAGATCCTCGAGCACCATTCACGATGGAATTGTGGTTCAAAGAATCACTGATGATCAGACCTCCCTGCACATTTGAAATTAAAATAAACAAATAAAATAACCCAGGAAACGAATAAATAGTTAACCTATTGAAGATTCCAATTCAAATATTGGGAGACAAACCTTCCCCATCAAGACTGGAAGGATAGCAGAATTTGTCACATAACCCATGCCAAAAACCACAGCAGCCGGTTTGCCAACAAACTTTGCGACACATTCTTCCAATTCATTGTGTAACAATGTAGTGCCTAGTTTTGAGGCCATGATATTAAATGCTTAGATAAAACAAAAATATCACAATGTAAACTACAAGATAATGTTTCATACCACCATCAACCCGACTACTGCAGGTACTAGCAGAATATTTCTTCAGAGTTTTAATGACACGGGGTGTGCAATACTCATCTGATGCGGCAAAACCTAGGTAATTGTACGATCCCAAATTAAGACATCTTTTCTTCTTGTCTGTCCGTCTTCATTTGTAAAAAATAAAATCAAATAAGATTTAGACTAATAAAGTCAAGTGACATGTTGAAACCGTGGACGTCGTATATATATGCAATGATGCTTATAGTTGACAAATCCATGATGCCTTACTTTAAGGTTTTGTTATTATCATTTGAGTAACGCTCCACCACATCAAACCAAGCATCCGGTGCACTAGCAATCGGCCTGTCAAAACAATCCTACAAGGAAGTAAAATCAATTAGGCCGATGCAACTGCTAATTCTAACTCGGCTGCCATGTGATAATTTTGGAAACACATTCTTGTTCCACCACCTTCAAAGAAAGGTCAGGAGCTGGTTATTCATTTATTTACGTTCAAAAATGTTTTAAAGAGATATCCAAATCGTATCAAATTTACCCAATTAAAGGAAGCCCTTACTATGTTGAATCAATTATACAAATAAGACCGTGGAGTAAAGACAATGCTCGCAGTTTCCACAACTACGTAGCACAAACATGTTGCAGTATAGCATTGATTAAATGCATGTCACTTAGTTCATACCATTTAACAGTATTAAGATGAAGTTACTTAACCTATAATATTATATAATATAATAACTCCACCACATAAAATGCTGAGCTGTAGGAAGAAGTTGCCATTATTCTATAACTTGCTATAAATACTATCTAACCCAAATGCATATATACAAAATGTATAAAAAAATAAAGACCATTTAGTATAGTGTCACAGTTCATTTCAAATCAACATTAGCATGTTTATATATATTATCGGCATCAACACAATAAAAGCACTTCCATTACTAGCAGTCTAGAACTACCTTCAAAATCCAAAAAAAAACATAACACTTGCCAAGCTGATCGAAAAGACAAGTTTCAACTGCCATGGAAACTTCTTAAAACAATACCGATCAACAGCTGAATAGAGTTCATCACATTGTACCGCAGATCAACCAACCCAAATAGTACCTGAATGCGGTGGTACAATCTGCGAATGTAGAAATCCTCAAGCCCCAAACAGATGGGTGCATATCCCTGCGGCCACGTCGAACATCAACAGAGAAACCAACAATGAAACTACACGGGAAAAAAAAAACAAAAAAAAAAAAAAACAATACTGTTCCTATAGCAGTCATACCTGGAGATTGTTGGACTTGGACCAATCGAGGATCTTCCTGAAGAAATCTCGCATCTGACCGAATGCGAACAGCAAGCCATAGCTGAAGTAGGTCGTCAAGGCGGTGATGTAGGGAATGGCAATCATCTTGAACGCAAAATCCCAGCCGCCGGCTCAGATCTGGGATGAGGAGGAGGATCAAGATCCGAAGCGAGGAGGAGGCGCGGCTTTCGTCGAACAAGGACGGGGACAGGGAGGTGTCGTGGTCGTCTTCGTCTTCGTCTCGAGAAGCGCGAAGGAGCGACGAGATTGGAAAAGTCTCTCTGACTCTCTCTCCCAATCGGAGCTCCTGCCTACGGTTTTTTTTGTCGAGACTCTTGACAACGGAAATTTGAGCTGTCAGAATTCAAAGGGCCGATATTTTGCTTAGTTTTTGCACTTAAATGAAAATAAAGATAAAATTTGGGTCATATCGAAAATATATTTGAACGGGCGGGTTGTTTCAGTGGCCAAATGTTTAGCGTGAAAACTGTTTAGTTGAGGTTGTCAATTTGAATGAAGGGGTTCGTTTAGATATTCAGATGCATCTTCAGCGTATTAAAGTGCAATGTGGCATCATAAGATTTAAATATAGAATTTAAAAGTTGTTAGACAACAGCCTTAGAAATTGAGCTAACATATTCCAAATAAAAGGAAACTGTGAAAGAAAATAAAATTCATAATGAATTCTATTTGAATTTATTTATTTTTTGGTTTGGAAAGATTAAGGGAAAGTTTTGAAATCCTATTTAATTTATCTTTAACATTCTTTCTAATTTTTCATTAAATTTTTCTTTTTACAAATTTTCTTTAAATCAAATATAGAATTCTTCCAATTTTCTTCTAATTTACATTTTCATATAATTTGTCGTAACCCAAACACAGCCTAAATGGGTGGGGGAGTCGCATCGTGTGCAACTTACAAGAAAATAAAATTGCCTCATATAATGTGTTAAATTGATCACTCATTGTTTGATTTTGCATGGAATGATTGAAAAGGAAAAAAACTAAAAAGGGTTTAATTTATAACAAGCAAACTTTATGCCTTGAAAACAATAGAAAAAAATATCATTTTGAATACAAACACTTCATAAATAACTACGAGAATGAAAAATCTTTGAATCAGCTACAAATTAGGAACCAACAACTAAATTAAAAAACATGAAAAATAAATGTGAAGATATCAACATGGGCTTGTCCTTAATGTTGCTAAGCAATCATCATGTTTAAATCATGATGATATTACACTCCATGAAGATATGTTAGCGCGAAATCCGGCTCTCAATGAGTGTGTGTGAATTGGTCCGCATTTATATTTATAATAGAAAAAATGTATTAATTTTTATTTTAAAAAATTGTTAAGATTGTTGAAATTTCTAAACTTGAAGATTGTTTATGTTTGTTTGGATAGACATTGAGATTCTTTCTCTATCGATATCTTTCTCTACTTATATTGTCATATAGCCCTTAATAGAGTCCTTCATTGTTCTTGTTTTGACAATTGAATTGTCCACCATTTTGTATAACCATTTATTTCACTAACTATCCTCAAACTTTCTAATTTGGCTAATAATTGATGATAGCGTTATGCTATCATCACCTTGACAACTAAGAAAACTCAACTTTAAAATCCTTCAAATGGTTGAGTGATTGCTCCATCTCTAATTGTCCTCAGAAACAAGAATAGCCAAATGAGTGTCAAATGACGACTGTCATCCACTAAGTGTTATTCGCTGAGGATCACCTGCAAGGAACCGTCAATCGGCCGGTCATTCGTCAAATGTTGTCAGCTCACGGTCGTCAGCATGCTGTAATATCCATCATAAAAATAGTAGTAAATAATAAATAAAAATAATATTTATAAGTGATAGACATGTGTTAACCTGTATTTTTTAGTGGCTTGTGAGTTGCTGAACATGATCGTTTTACTTCTTATATGCAAAATTTGATTATAATTAAAATCCTAGCCTATTAAAACACACATAAAAAAAAGAAACAGCTGTCACAACCTCCTTTTCTACTTTGCTCATCCGCACTCATAGTTACTAGAGACCAATTACGTATTTTTTATTCTCACATCTTCGCCTAGTGAATTACCTTGGTGTTGCTTGGCATTTATACAACCTTCCATTAAGATGTTTTGGGACCAGAGCTGCGGTTTTAAGTTGTTCAGTACTGATTATTACCTTCACTCGCCACGCTCCCAGAATTCGTCCAGTTCAGGACCAAAGTCCGAGTTCGCCAATTGGAACATGTTGTATAGTTGTTGTGAATCTGTATATTTTTTACAAAAAAATCTTGATGCGTGGTTTGCTTGTATCATTAGTAATTTCCTAGTTATATTTCCATGTAAACTAGGTAGAGATGACAATTTCACCCAATCCCCACACCACCACGTTCCCGTCTCACCTCGGTCAACGTTGCAAATAATTGAGTTGATCATGCCTGTGGTAAAAAACCTAATCGAACAAAAAAAATTCAGACGAATAGGTTAATTTTATGGTAATTGCCATACCCTTCCAGTACCTGCCCAATTTAGATTAACCACTAACAGTTTATATTTTTGATCTTATATAGATGTCAATTAACGTTTTAGGGATCACTGCAGTCAAATAAATTAGTAAGTAATTAGTCAAACCAAGAGGAGCAAAATATTGTTAGCCGCTACTAATCTAATTAATATATATTCAATTCTTGGCGAATGAGTTGAAAGTTATGGGGAACTAATTAACAAATAACTAAAACATAAAGCAACGACACAAAGATAGAATTGAACAGAGATAAACATCCTAAGATTTACTTCACATAGGTTGCATGCAAAACTAATCATGTTATTCAGCCACAAATTATCAATCCAATCATGCAATTTCAATAATACGACATATCACTCAATATTTTACATGCAAATCCGATTTATGGGTGTTCCTACGCAATTAATTATTGACTACAATTGATTTCATATTGTGTTGTTTCCCGATTCTGATATTCGTAGTTTACAAATACTAGTCAAAGGATAATACACTAATATTTCCTAAACATGCAGCAGAATAAATAAATTACTCAATATTCCTATGGAAGCTTCCAATTCTAATCTTCGGTTGACTAGGGTCATTGACTACAACTAAGTAAAATAAATAACTTATCCTGATTCCGGTCTTCATGGGATGAAATATCCTAGTGTAGAGGGTAATATATTTAAGGGAAAAAACTCAAAAGGAGCCCTAAATCCCACCCTTTAACTAATTACAGTCTGAACTACAACATTTTCCAAATAAAGTAAAAATTGACGGACGATCCAACTATGTTAACGGTCTACTCGTGACATTAATGCTCCCATTCAACACTGTTTAAACGTAATTATTAAACAATTTAATTATAAATTAAATTTTAAAAAGCAAAAAATCCATTAAAGAAAATCAGCCTCGCCGTCTCCAACTGACCCTTCACCAAATCAGACGTCGGTCGGGTCCGGTATTCAAAGTCCATTCCTTTTTGAAAATCAAAAGCTCCCTTCCCGACCAGCTCAAAGTGAAAATCAGAGGCTCCCTTCCCAGAGGGGTCATCTATTTCACAAGAATTTATTACGACAAACTAGTTTTTTAAAAAAAAATGAAAAAGTTGTCAAACAAATGGGGCGTAGTGAAAGTGAATTAGTGGGACCTTAGGAATTGAGAAGAAAAAATGGGATTAGTCAGATTTGTTTGTTTGGGTTTCAGATTTGTAGCTCGGATGAAAAATTGGGGGTGATGAGTGAGGAAGGATAATTGAGAGAAGAGAGAGATATTAACTTGTTTCACCGTCCGCTAGCTCTTTCCATAGCCTAGACCGACTACTGTCGCTCCCTCTGTCTCTCCGGTCATGGCCCACTTGTCGTCCTCTTTCGTAACCTTGCCTTCGCATCCTCCTCCGTCGACCTCTACCCCACCCGTTATGTGCACGTCAGTATATGAGTGAGATCGTCATAGATTGGAACAACGCAACGGCTCGGGGAGGACAAGTCGCAATGGAATGGAGCAGAGCGGCGCGGCGCGACTTAAGGAGAATATGAGATTTGTGGAAAAGAATGGATATGATGGGGTACATTCGTTTAATTTTTTATTCGTTTAATGGTGTTAAAACATATGTTGACAATGTTGAATTTGGGTTAACGATGTTAGTATGTCCGTTAAAAAATTAACAGGTTGCACCTTATTTGAAAAACGTAGTAGTTCGGACGGTAATTGGGTACGAAGTGGTAGCATGCATATTTAAATTCTGAAGCACTACACAATACAATTATAAAGACGTCTCTAAACTAATGAACATACGCAATAAGATTCAAAGAAGCACGAGTAATATGGATGAAAAACATAGTTATTAAAACCGGACCGGACCGGTTGAACCGTGAACCGGTGCTTGGTCTGGTCCAGTTTGACAAGTAGTACCGCCTTGCATGTTAAACCGGGTTCGACCGAACCAAACCGGTCAAAATCGGATTCGACCGTATGAACCGGGTGGTTTATTAAAATCAGTTCAGTACCTAATAAATTTATAAACTTTCTTAATTGATAAAGATTATGACAAATCAATTAATAAATACAAATTAAATGTAAAACTGCATCCGCCAAGAATCAATCCATAGACTTCAGGGACATTTGGTAGTGCATCTACCACTCAGCCAATCCAATTATGTTGATTTTCAATGTTGTGGTTTATATTTATATTAAAATTTCTACGTAATTAGATCGGCGGTCGAACCGGTCCGAGCCACCGGTTCAATCGGCAAATCGAGAATCGGAGCTCGCACCGGTTCGACTTCCGGTCCGGTTCTGATAACTATGATGAAAAATATATAAACATTAAAAAGTTGAACTTGCATACAATCTAGGATCCTAGAATAGAGACGACTACTCACTACGCATCATGGTAATACAATAACAATAATAATGAAAGTAAAACAAGAATGGTAGAGGAAAGATTAATCTCTTGAACCTCAAACTCTAAACAGAATTCGTCCCTCTGGCCAGAAAGATGTGGGGTAGCGTCAGGCGTGTCAGGGTTTGAGCCCGGATCTCCTATTTGTAACTAATTTGTCTTCCTATATTTAGGTAATCATATATGTTTTAGGAATATAATTGTGGCCCAAATAAAATTAAGAAACAATGGTTATCTACTAGTCATATTTGATCAAGTCGTTAAACTGGTCAAAGTCAGCCCGGTCAACTCTGGTCAACTAATGTTTTGAAATTGCACTTCACTCCCCGAAGTTCCACCAGTTGACAGTACAGCCTCAAACTTATAGAAATTACAATTCGGCCCCTCAGGTTTTATATCTTTACAATTCAGACACCTAACTTTTGAAAATTATAGTTTTATCTTTAGAGTTTCTCTAAATTACAAATTGACAACTGAAGTTTGGTGGTTTTATAAATTGGCCCTTTTGCTTTTATTTTTCTCTTATTTTGACTCAATTTGCATCCTTTCCGTACTTTTCCTCTTCTGAAGTCAATTTTCTTGATATTTAGCCTATAAGAGTCAAAATTAACTATAAAACACTCATAATCACTCCAAAATGACTCAAATATACTAAATATATATAGTTACCTAAAATAGGATAAATTGCTATCCTATCAACCACCCTGAAATCATGCTACCCACACGCATAGTATAAAAACATATTTACTTACAAATATCATGATTTGTTCAATAAGCTCAGCCTATTACTTTTTTATGTTAAAATTTTTACACTCATTAAAATATCATCTCACATTGGATTCTACCAATTAATCTTTAATATGAGGTGAGTACAATTATTTTGCATGCCTTGCGCCTCTCAAAACTCAATCATCTTTCTTTCACAATGTAAACATAGCAAAAATGTATCACCATATAATTTATCCTTTTCTCATTCTCAATTTTTTGTAAATATTTCAAAATATGAATACTGTTTTGATTCACTTATTATATCCATATGTGACATTGATTTTTTTGATAAAGATATTATGCATGTCTTTTGTATACGTTATGGTAAGGAGCGGTGCATTGAAAGAAATCAGTGATATTGCCACTACTCTATCATTAAATAAAAAATTATGAAAATCGAATAAGGAGTGGTGCATTCTATATTTTTATCACTTTCATTTTTACAGTATCATCTTCTTTAAATATGAGCTATGCGGTTTTCATGAAAATCGAATATGGATTTTTGCAACTTGAATTGGACGCTGAATGCCTGAATTCATTAGTTTTCCAACGGTTTCAATCTTTTTTATTGAATATTTGAACTAAAATTTCACACTTATTAGAGCTGAACCTTAACTAGGTCGCTCTCACTTAAAACAAGGCAGGTTAAACATATGTAGATCAGAGTTTTCAAGGTTCTGGATTTGAAAATATAAGTATTTTCATGAATTTTGAAGGCTGAGATTTGAGTGTGATTTGTCATGGATGACCTGGTTTGGACAAGGATGATGAGCGTGAAAAGATAAAGTTAAGTTATTATAGGTAGTTTTAGGGCCGGTCCGGAAAATTTGGGAGCCCTGTGCAAAATTTTTTGAAGGCCCCAAACTATGACCATAGAAACTCAAGGTTAAGATTTCTAAAGGTGAGGCAGCTCTACCTTACCATCAAAGGTGAGGCAGCTCCACCTAATGTTCACCAAATGGTGATCTAGCCCTGACAAATATTTTAGCATGACACAAATGGTCAAGCTTATTTAAAATTAAACAAATACTTCTTTTAAGGGTCAACTCAAAGTGGTCGAAGCCTTCAAATGAAGTAAACTTCATTTGACTTCTCGATACAATTGAGTACTGTCCACACTTGAAGCTAATTAGCCAAAATGTTGGATTTAGAATTCAAAATCTGAATTTTACATCTCTTGTCTTGCTATACTATATACTAGTCTTCTTCTCCCTTTCTCTTGTTTCTGTGCAATGTGGGATGTTAACACTCAACTCCCCTGCTTTCAATCCCACATCACCCATATTCAATGTCACACAAAATCTCTACAGCTATATATATATTAGGATGTTGTGTATCCTCAAATTAACATAAAAGCTTTCAATATATCTTCAAAGGATTTTCTTAATATGTTTGGAACATGCTTGTATTTTATTTCTCTTTATGGAGATTTTTAATTTTGAGGCCTTATTATATTAGAGAACTAGCTTTTGGGGTCCTTTTCTCTAGAAAAATTTGTGCTTGGGGCCTTTCCAAAATTGGAGGTCCGGTGTAGTTGCTCCACTTGCACTGCCTCCGGGCCGGGCCTGGGTAGCTTAACAGTATAGATAATTAAGATTCCAGTCCTTATTCTACTATTTTACATTTGATTTGTAAATTAGACTAGTTCAAAGTAAAAATAGTGATAGTTCAAATCTCTTTTTGAGATATTTCTATATTTTAATTATGGTTAATGGTCACATATGCTTAAATTAAAACCCGATGGATATTGACATGATTTTGGATTTCACATACCCAAATGGTTATGGTGCTGGTATGGTTTTGATATGTATTGAGAGGGGAAGGTATCCTCTTCGGTGCTTGTGGCATTTTAACGATCCGTTTACATATTACATGTAAGCATTTGTGTGTTTGATATGAAACTTGGGTTTCTAGATTAACTTTTTCCACCATAGATTTTTATGTTGATGTGAGTCCCTAGCACTACAAAATCGACGTAGTTTCTTTACTTGAATTCACACCTTTTTTTATTATATGTGCTTTTTTTGTCTTGTATGGTTTTTAAAGATTCAAACAAATCTTTTTTTCATTATATTTTCATTAGAATAGTGTTATCATTCATGCTTGTCTGAGTTGGACGATTAGACCAAATCTGAGATGAGGAGCATCATGATCCTCTCCATTATTCAGGAAGTCGGGTCCGCTGAGTTTGGACAGGCCTGGCAACAAATTTGATTACATTGCAATCGGATCGTGAGTGTTAGTGTTTGCCCACTATACTACCACGCACAGCAGCCTCGCAGCTGGATTGCCCAGGCGTTTTCCCGTGGCACTAAGACCAGACGCCACTGCGGACCTACAGAAAACACAGCCGTCCACGCCTCACAACCAATCTGAATCACCCCGCGCCTGGATCTGGGAGAATTCTCCAGCGCAGCCTGAGTGATCTCTCCGTGAGGAAACAATCCGTATCGCTAGAGCCAGTCGAGTCAGTTACTTCATCGCTCGGCACCACAGATTTACCTCCGTGGCAAGACAGCTCGTCACTGCCTTCAGTTAGGCTCGATCTAAATTCAATTCCCTTTCCGTCGGACATGAATTCGGACACGTCGCAGCAACAACCACCAGCAAATGCCACCGCACGAAAAAAAAACAGTCAGGTAGCGCAGCGTCAACCGCTTCTAGCACGGCTTACTCAGGCTTGGCTAGGTCCTCTGCGGCGGATCCGCTACTCGGGTTGACTCCAACAACCACCAACTGTGGAAAATTCCACAGGACCGCTAAATGCCTCAGACGGCTCCCACTTTTCAGCCAGTTTCATATGATCAATAACTCCACATAAATGATTATTCGATCATCAACGTGCAATTTGACAATTTAAATTGAAATTCAAACAAGATGAATTTCTACCAAAAGTTAATCAAATTATCGCATCAAATCTCATGAATTAAAATTTTAATTCATAATGCTACCCATAAAAAATTCAAACAAAATATCAATTTCTTCAGATTTGGACTAGAACTACGATTCAATCTAGCATTGAACCCAAAACTTAAATCCATTTAAATTGAAAAACATCTTATTTAATAATTGATCCAATACAATCAGATCTAAACCAGTCCAATTTTGACACTAGTAATTAAATATGATCAGTTTAATTCGGTTCACCAAATCAGCAGAGCCCAGCAAAAACTTACCCCAGTTAACTCTACTCAATACCAACATGCAATTCACAGAACCAATGATCACCTTCTATTAAGCAATCATAAACAGACATAATAGTATAAGTTCATCTCAATTCCCATAATCCAGACATCAGTTTATTATTAGTCCAACACCTAAACAATGTAGTATGGTTTATGGATTATATAATATACCTGAAGAGATGCCTCTCAGTAGAGAAGGTGGGACGGCGTCCAGCAGAACCTTCCCAATACAAAAGGAACCTTGCCTCCGAACTTAACCGGAGACAATCCAAAGAATTGCCACAAATGCATAGCCACTACCACTGCTCCTCAAATCCGCGCTGCCAAGTCCCGAAGTGCTCAGATCCAACTGTAACCGTTGAATCAGAACCACGATGGACCTGCAACAACACAGCCGAGCCCTTTTCGGGACTGCAACATATGCAGCCGGCTTCTCAATCATAGCAGCAGTTCCGGAACTGTCGCACGGATCTATTCCGCCCGTCACAGATCCAGTCACCACCTCAGAGAAGCTCCATGCTGAGTCTCCAATCCGAGCCGACAAAGCCACTCCTGTAAGGCATTGACAAAGCAACAAGCTGCTTCACTGTTTAATGCGCTCCGCATAGCCACAGCAGCAGCTCAAGGAGCCTGATCCAATGTCGTTGTCGCCACGGATTGAAAGTGTAGCACACTTCAACTCCGCCACTGCACAAAAGAGCTGCAGCATCTAACCTCCCTCGTCGAAGCAGCCAAGATGCAACGGATCAAGCCACTGCCACAACCATGCTCAGGTTCATGCCGAGCTACAGCGCGAGACATCCGAGCCGAGCAAACCCAAAACTCACATATGCAGTACGGGACGGCTTATGCAGAAATTGCTGCTCCACAATCCTCCATCCAGAGCCACTCGTTTTCCCTCTCCATGTAAATCATTTTGACAGGAAAAGAAGGACAAAAGAATAAGGAATCCCTCGTTGTTAGCAACAAGGCCATTGATGCTCAGAGCCGCCAGTCCACCGCCATGTCGGATTCAGACGAAAACTCGCCTCCGTCACTATCTCAGCCACACCCCAGATCTAACCACCGAGCTAGATCAACCGAGGATTGCCCTTCAAATCCCACCGAGCCGCCACTGCACCGATCCGCGAGCCCGTTAAGGGCCGAGATCCTCCAACACTAGATGCGGAGGAGTAGGTGGATAAAAAACCGGTAAATCCGCTGTCCGAGCCATAACCGCTGGAGCTCTGCCGGTCATCGCCTCGATCCTCAGAACGCGATGAAAGCAGCACCGTCTCAGCCTGCGACGAGAGAAGCAACGCCTCACATGCTGATGCGCCGTCATCTCCTTAATCATCGGTTGGAGTGCAAGTTCGAGATCTACAAAAACTCGATCCGGTCACCTCGCTATCGAAGGAGCAAATCTGAACAGATCTTAAAGTCACCATAGCAGCATCGAGTGGAAGTCCGCAAAACCTGCAACCTTCCGTTGCCCTGAGCAGAATCATCGGGTCGAGTTGACTGGGTAAGTTAGTCGAGTTAACGCACCGAATATTCTGTCCACATTCCTCGACGCATCCGCAGTGCCGGGACTCCGGTCACGCGCAAGTGTATATGCCATTAATTGGAAAGCAAAGAAGAAATACCTCAACGTCCAGCCTCGCCGGGAAGGAGACACGGAGGCGGACAAGTCAGGTTTGTTCCTTCTTCAATAATGGGCCGATGGCATCCATGCCATCAAAGAAATCCACCTCCGTCAGGTCACCCCCACGTGACCTAGTAGCTCACTTGTGTTTTTCCCAACTCCTCTGCCATGGATAAATCAGTGCAACACAATGATTCAAACCTGTGGTACCGCCACAGAATCCCGCACTCTTCTTCTTCCGGCGCAAGAACCATGGCACTAAATTTACCTGGCCAAGCCCGCTGTACCCGAGCCTCGATCTAGCCCAAGGAAACTGGATCACGCCTCGCGCCAGCTGTACAGCCACCCAGATCTGAAGATTATGCCGCCACAGCACAGATAAGTACTGGCTTTACTGCCGTAGCAGCGCCTATCCATCGATTGGCCTGAGCCAAGCCTCCCGCAGCGAGCCAACACCGCATCTTCTGGCGCGCCAAAACTACCACGCATAGGAGCCTCCAGCTGGATTGCACAGGCGTTTTTTATGGAAGAGAAGGACCGTCTTGTAGTTTTTCAATTATCGGGATGTCATTTGTAAATATTCAATATCTTGGGGCTGGAGTGTAAATAGAGATACACTAAAAATTATAAAATGGTGCTATCGTTGCAATTTGGAGTCGATGACAAACGGAGAGATTTGGTGGATGTGAGTTCTTCTCTTTCGTATGACCAATTCCAGAATCAGGCGATTCTTCAGGCGAAACTCCGTCGTCTTCCGGCGTGACCGAGACCGAGCTTTCGGAGTTTTCCGTGGCACTAAGGCCAGACGCCGCTGCGGACCTACAGAAAACACAGCCGTCCGCGCCTCGCAACCAATCTGAATCACTCCGCGCCTGGATCTGGGAGAATTCTCCAGATCAGCCTGAGTGATCTCTCCTCGAGGAAAATATCCGTCTCGCTAGAGCCAGTCGAGTCAGTTACTTCATCGCTCGGCACCACAGACTTACCTCCGTCGCCAGACAGCTCGTCACTGCCTTCAGTTAGGCTCGGTCGAAATTCGATTCCCTTCCCCGGCGACGATGCATTCGGACACGTCGCAGCAACAACAACGACCAAATGCCACCGCACGAAAAAAAACAGTCGCGTCCCGCAGCGTCAAGCGCTCTGACGCGCGTCGTCTCTTCTGACACGGCTTACTCAGGCTTGGCTAGGGCCTCCGCTGCGGATCCAGCGCTCACCGTCTCGCTGTAATGATCTGGACCTCAGCCACTACTTAGATGTGTGAGCCAGCACTGGACCGACTGAGCCGTACGCAGCAGGATCCACCAGTGTCGGGACTCCCGGCATCCGCTCACAGCCACAGCAGAAACACTTCGAACAGCAACACAGCGCCTCAAGCCACCAACGGACTCCTCTCGAGTCTTGATCCAGTCCGACGCACCTGGATTGCGCCTCGCACGACCGCGCAATACTCGGCTTGACTCCAACAACCAATAACGGTCGAAAATTCCTCATGACCGCTAACCACCTCAGCCGGCTCCCACTTGTCAGCAAGTTTCAGTTATGGGATCCTTAACCACGGATCGAGATCCGGAACCGCAACCAAACGGACTCGATGTCGCCTGTCACAACTTCGTCCGATCTGCAAAAATCAAATCTGAAACTTATCAAACTAGGAAACGTTTGATTCAAATGGCGTAATTGCGAAGCCACGCATATTCCAGCCTCCACGTGTTCTGAACCGTCGCCGAGGTCTCGCTCTGAGACGCTCCAGGTCGCCTCCATTTCACAGAGATCTTGTCCCCATACTCTGCTAGATGCAATTTCACAGCCGCAACCTCGAGCCATGTTCCGAGGCAGCCACCGATCCAAAGGTCTGGTTACCCATATGTGGCTACCCAACCGCTTGTAACCCACTCAGCCTGCATGCGCTTCATAGTCCCGTTGGCCGCACTATAAAGAAATTGCTAATTTTGAATCTATTTCCAAACAGGAAAAAAGATACTTTTAGAATGTCCGCTAATGGTGTATTGAAGAAGTTCTACGTCAACTATAAGACATCCATGTAGATATAAATTAATAACAAACATGCACTGACTAATTTATCCGACCATTCAGCAACAACAATCGATGGAGCTCCATCTTTGAGTGGGTTATACTTTTTTCCAATACGAGTGGTCATGGCATCACTCCACGCGTTCGGATGGGTCATGTCGTCAAAGCTCCAGGAGTCTACACAGCTCCCCACACCAACTCTCCAAATCCACT
Organism: Kalanchoe fedtschenkoi; assembly: GCA_002312845.1. Classification (NCBI taxonomy): domain Eukaryota; kingdom Viridiplantae; phylum Streptophyta; class Magnoliopsida; order Saxifragales; family Crassulaceae; genus Kalanchoe; species Kalanchoe fedtschenkoi. Next base: position 404,960 of record NQLW01000083.1, read on the forward strand.
CCACCCTCGTAACCACGTTGGAAGATTCAACCATCTTGCACCCGACACCGCCCTCCAACATGCCCAAATCATTCATCGTCCTGCTGGATTTTCTGGAAACCCGGAAGCAATGCGAGCAGTGGATTAGAAGGAATCTGCTAGAGTCGATGAGGTTTGTGATTGTAGCTTCGGAGATTGACAACCCTGAGAAGCTGCTGACAGAGCTGATATGGAGCATGAAGAATGCGTGGGAGGCCGGGGTGAAATGCTCAGGAGTGGTTGAGATGAATGTTATGCTTGTGTCGACGTTGGACCTTCGCCGGATTGTTGTGAAGTCGTGGTTGAAGACGAGCGTGAGTAATTTTACAGAGGGTAATGAGGAGGAGGGGAGCCGTAGCTGCTGTGGTGTTTGTTTAGATGAGCTGGAAGAGAAGTCAACTGTCGTGAAGCTGATGTACCGACATGTTTATCACAGCCAGTGCATTCGAGATTGGCTGCACAGAAAGACCACATGTCCTAGTTGCAGAAATCCACTAGATATTAGGTTTAAGTTTTGGGTGCACATGGACAAGAAATCTTCGTTTCCTATTCAGTTGCAATCAGAGGTCCAGAAACATCTCTTCCACACCTCAACAGAAGTGCATGGGGAGAAGCAGAATGAGCCCATGAATCCAGTGGTGCCCGGTTTCAGTGCGGTGAAGGGATCCGAGAATGCACAGACCGAGCCAGAGGAGGAGGAGGAATATCCAGATGATGGTATTGGTGGCTCCCAAATCATCAATGAGATTTTGACGACAATTTTATATATGAAGAAGAGACGATCGAAAAAGGATCAAAGCAAAACCATTGCCTGTAAATCACGCAAGGTGGAGAAGGCCCAAAGCAGGACCTGCAGAAGTAAATCACGAAATATATTAGCTGTCACAACTTCTACAGGGCGAGAGTTGAATCAATTCGGGAAGTATATAGTTAATTAATTAATTACTAAGTGTAGTTTTATCGTATTTATGATGTATTTTTTATTATATTAAGTATCCAAGAAACAAATTTGAAAATTTTAAATTATTTATTATCAATTTTATATATGAATTGATCTAACGCGATATTGATACGATTCTTATAATTATTTAGTTATATTTTTCATACTTTTCAATTTATTTGCTTCTTATTCTACTCTTACTCAACATAAATAAATAATATTTTTGAACATGATTATAAATTTTAATTCTAATATTATGTTTTACAATAATCCTTTTAATTATAACTTTATATTTTTAAATCATTATATATAAAGATGTTCAAAAAATGATTTATCAAATAAAAATAAATCATTCTCAATTAGAGGTGGTTCGACCATACAGATTCTCATATCTTATTCATCATTCAATTATTAATTTTAAAGAACGACACTTTAACATGTTAGAAACTAAATTCATCTCAAAAGAAAAGCATGGTCATAAGAGAGATTTATACTCAATGCTTATAGTCATAAGTAATATACATTGGCCTGATTTCATTAATAAAATCCTTCCTTCAGTTATGAACTTCATTGTGGTTTATTCTAGCATAAAACATAGAATTTCATCTAACCGTATCGCTGATTAATTATTATAATATATTTTCACAACTTTATGCACATGTTGGTGCAAATCATTAATGATTGTTTTAACCACAAACATTCATGTACCGCCATTGCTGCTTGATATTTAGTTTATGTATTTGATTGTCGGTTGCCTCTTACTGCACCAAATTATTAAACCTAAATCAAAATAAAATGTATGACTCATTGTGGAGAGTCTTACATCATGATCATCAGTATCACAAGTGTCATTCCATTAAAATATATCTCCTATCTTTGAAAGAATATGGTAGTCAATTGTTCTCTTGATATATCTTTGTAAGCGTCAAGCAATCTAAGTGATTCACGCAGTCTGCAAGGGAAAGATATAAAAGGCTTCCTACAATCTATCTGTACATCATTGCATCTTCATAATCTTTACTAGCCGAGCATAAACGCATATTAACATTTCTTAATGTTGGCACAGGCATGCAATCTTCCATCTCATAATTTTTTTAGGTCTTGGAAGTACTTATACTGACATAGAAAAAGCCCCTATTAGTTTTTTTTTTTAATTCCAAATCTAGGCATTGATGTAATTCTCTAAAGTCTTTCATATGAAAGCAAATTAGAATGCTAGCCCCAACCTTATTTATTTCATGATCATCATTTCCTATGATGATAGGATCATCTACATACATAAGAAAAATTGAAAGCTCTCCACCTCGAGCTTTAACAAACACGCTAAAATAAGTTGGAGCCATAATATAGTCATTAATCATTAGGCATTCTGCATTTAGCGTATTAAGCTTTCGGTACTTGGTCCAAAGTTTAAACCATATAATTTCTTCTTTAGCTTGCGCATATATCCTAGGTTAATTTGACTTTCGAACCATTTAGATTGTTCCATATAGATGTCTATCTAACTTTAACGAAGAAAATCATTTTTCACATCCGCTTGTCATCGCTTCATTGGATTTTTGCAAGTGCCATTAGGACTCAACTGTTGAAATTTTTCATCGGGCTATAAGTCATTGTTGAGAGAAGTCTCTTTCTACACAAAACGAATGAAGACACTCAACACATGCACATGATTATATTTTCCTTTCATTTTATGCATTATATTGGTAAAAATATTGTAAATCTTTCTTACCCATAAATTTGAAAGTTGATTTGTATCATGCCACCTTACAAGTCTCATAAACCTCTTTTTACAAATTTTCACCTACACTGAAACAAACATTCCATAAAAACGTGTATAATGGTGATAATCTAATTTAAATAATAAATGATGACAAAACACATTTCTAATCTTGAAGCACTGTAGAAAGTAGGGGTGTAAGGGTTTTGGGTTGACCCAAAACCCAACCCAAATTAACCCAATTAAAGTGAATTCGGGTTAAGTTATTTTATTTGGGTTGGGTTTTGGGTTGTAATTTTTGGGTTGGGTTGGTCTTTGGGTTGTATAATTTGAATTCGGGTTGACCCAAATTGTAAAACACA
>NQLW01000083.1:408140-431821 GCA_002312845.1 Kalanchoe fedtschenkoi
TTCTATTATAAATGAATTTGGGTTTTGAGTAACCCAACCCAAATTCAACCCGAACTAAGAGTTTCGAATTTGGGTTGGGTTGGGTTGGGTTGTTTTGAATCTGGGTTGGGTTTGGGTTGGGTTATTCTATTATAAATGAATTTGGGTTTTGAGTAACCCAACCCAAATTCAACTTTTGACCCATATTTACACCCCTACTAGAAAGAACAAGTCAATTCATTTAAAAAAAACCTAAAAAATAAATGACCTTTTTAGATTTAAAAGATGTATAAAAACCTGGCCTAGTTCATTTAAAAAAATAAACATCGTTTATATGTATAAAGTGTCATCTCCAACTTCAATAATAATTAATAGTGGTTTATAAAAAATACCGCATAAAGTTTCGTTGTATATCAGATAACATCACAGAAAGTCTTATTGTACAATATACAGCGCCGCAGAAAGTCTCGCTGTAGAATAGTCGACGCTTTTAACTAATAAGGCTCATCTATCGTCTTTTCATAAATTGCTTCGTGTAGACCAAACAGTGTTGTGTCAGAAGATGAAAAATCACATTCCACATTGAAACGAACTGCTTCGAACTTGATTTTTTTCAAAGTGGCCTTTTCTTAATATAAAATTTTTCGACTGGCCCCGCTTCTAGAAACTTTTCTTAAATGGTCAAGTTTTTCTAAACCGCCATTTGAAATTGGCGCTCGATTAAGTTCAGCCCCCATTTCAAACTTGCTCTGGGTTATGATTGGGCTGACCGCTGACCAAGCAACCCAATCAACGCATATGTGTATAAAAGCCGATTTAAAATGGTGGTTGGGCTTTAGCCAGCGCTAGTTTCAAACAGCGGTTGGTGTTTATTTCCTACAATGGTTTGAAATCATGGTTGGACATGAACCAGCCCCAATTTCAAACTGCGGTTTGACATGGGGAGTTCTCTGGGGAAATTTTGCAATTATAATTGCTGTTTTAAATAACGATTCACTTCTAATCACCATTTGAAATGACGATTGGGCTTGATAACGAACAAGTTTCAAACAACAGCTCGAATTAGAATAGTCTTTGATCAATTTTTCTAATTGAACCGGCGTATGAAACCAATGTTCCCTCTTGCGCCGGTTTTAAACGGTGGTTTGGCTAAATCAAGGTCCAGTTTGGAATGGAAGTTGGCCAAATAATTCATTTTTTTGAAGTTTTTGTTATCTTGTTGGCTACATATGGATGAGCTTCAATTTGTCTACATTTGTTAACTTATTTTACAAACAATTATGCTTCAATTTGACTAAATTTGTCGACTCATTTCACAAACAATTAAGCTTCGATTCTCCTATGATTTGTCATGTTTAATTTAATATTGATTGTAACATGCAAATGAGAAAGAAAATCTTTAAACCATAAGAAAAATATTTGAAAGTAACATTCAAGTTTAAAATATTTCAGACATGTATCTAGTATGAAATCACTTCCTATGTTTATGTGGTGATTTCTGTCCATGTGGTGTCTAATGGCTCATTGTCACCCTTAGGGCGTTTTGACTTCCGCAGTGCACGCTCATCCTCTCCATGCTCCTGTATCAGTTGTGTGATTTGAGATGGACTCATCATCGTCATCGTCGTCATCGTCATCATCATCATCATCATCAGATTCTATGTCTGACTCATCTCCAATTGATGGTGGTGGTAAATCTGTAATAATGAAAATAAAGATATTAACAACAATAATGTAACTGTATTTACATAGTTACAAACCCGATTAAAAAATACCAGAAGGGAGTCGAATGAGTTCGAGGCCGATCCCGAGCAAAGAAGTCTCATTGACGCCTTCCAAATCGCCACAACAACTGTGAAAAAAGATCATGGACTATCCTCTTCACATGTCAGCTCGCGTCGCTCATAAAAACTTCGGTTGCTGCCTTATAACTGTGTAATAAGGACTTCACTCGTAAACATTAATGTAAGGTTGTAAATATATCAAAGATACTTTAAAGAAATCTCCAGTAAAAAAGTATGTCACTCACAACTAGAGCACAGTCAGGTGCAAACGGCTGGTAAGTGTACATATGAAAAATGGGTGGCCAGACAATCCGCCAAGTGATCCTATTGTACCAATCGATGTACTCTCTCAGGATTGTGCTATCGTACACCTTAGATTTCTAGATGATGTGCTTGTGTCGCGAATCCCACATGGCAATCAAAGAGGCATGTTCAACATCCCAATCAAGCTTCTCTTTCTTCCTGGAAACGACGTGCAGCTCTTTATGCCCCTAGCGTGGCCTGCCGGGTATCTATGACTGCCAGCCGAACTGGCGAGACACACAGATTAGGTAGTGTCACTCCACCACCACGGAGCATATGAGTGGAACATCAGGCGTCCAAATGTGGCTCCCTTGTAAACAACATCATCAAAGTTGAAATTGTTGTCCAGCATAACTACCCAATAAATCAACAATCGTCACAATTTTATAAGATACTTAACACAACTTCAACTAAGACAGCTAAATCAAATGAATCTTGTAAAATAGTATACTTAAACAATAACAATTTAACAGTTTTCCTAAACAATAACAATTAAACAACATTTACCAACAAATAATTCCAAACAACACTATATAAACCTGTCACAACCTAACATAAACCTTAAATCACAACCTAACTCATATAATGCAAAGTATAGTCACAATATAAACAAGGGATAAAACCCAAAAGGGGCTCTGAACTATCACCGCTTACCCAATTGCAGTCAGAACTACCACGATTTCCAAAAAGGGTGCAATGAAAAAAAAATTGGACTGATTTTTTAAAATAAAATTTACCATCATATTCCTAATCTAATATTATTATAAGACTTAAATTTGTGTGCGAAAATTAAATCGTTTGGTTATCAAAATAAATTATATCATTTTGCGCACATAAAGAAAACGACGTCTTTTGATAATCAAATGACGTAATTTTTGCACACAAATCTAAGTCTTATAATAATATTAGGTTTAGAATGTAATGGTACATTTTAGTTTAGAAAATCAGTCCAATATTTTTTTCATTGCACCCTTTTTGGAAATCATGGTAGTTCTGACCGCAATTGGGTAAGCGGTGATAGTTCAGGGCCCCTTTTGAGTTTTTCCCCTAAAAACAACATTCACAACCTAACATACACTATCACAATCCAAACACTCAATTGATAAGTAAAAGTGTAATAACAATCCTTAACAAGCAAAATCTCATTGGAACAAACCCTAACCAACCACCCTCACTGGAGCAATTTACTCAATCAATAAACAAAAGTGCGAAATTTTACCTCCGTTGATGGAATTGAACGAATTGGGAAGGTTGCTCGACCGATTTGACTGCTATAGCGTTCCAATTATCTTCGTGTCGTTAAACTCTTTTTAGAAATTAAAGAGAATGATAGAAGATTTTCGGGGGATAAGAAGGCTACTATGATATTAGATATAATTCATCCGCCATTTCAAATGATGGTTGGAAATAAAAAATGACGCCGTTATAAGAGAAAGAAAGACCGGGTCGAACTAGAGTTTTAAACCAAGGTCAGTTCATGTCCAACCGCTGTTTCAAACTGACGTAGGAAATAAAAACCAACCGCTGTTTGAAACTGGCGCTAGATAAAACCCTGCCGTCGTTGCAAACTGGTTTTGGGTTGTGATTGGACTGACCGCTGACCAAGCAGTCGAGTCATAACCCAAAGCCAGATCGGAACGGCGGCTGGACTAAATCCAAAACCAGTTTCAAATTTTAGAAATGATGGTATGAAAAAACTATGTCATTTTAGAAATTTTTTTGAAAGGTCTGTCGGAAAACTTTATATCTATAAAAGACCAATTTTAAAAAAACTCTCTGAACTTTGGCATGAAATTCACGGTGAAGCTTGAATGGGTAAGCAACCATTTCATCCTACGTTTCCCATTTGATCAAAACAAAAATCGAAGTCCACAACTTCCCCCGAAACCCAACAACCGTAGAAGATTCCATAGATGTAGTGTGAGACTATTTAGATAAGAAAGTAACCACTAACCACCAGCCGCCCCTTAGTTTCTTCCCCAATCAAGTACATACATGCAGCTCAATTGCAGTGTTTATAGTCGTCTTTCACCCACTTCACCAATGAAAGAGTCAACCCAAAACTCATTGAAAAGAATTACTGTATATACACAACATCTAAACCGAATGATCATGAACTATCACCGTTTATTAAATTATGATCAGAATAATAAAATTGGCGTATTATCCTAAGGAGGGTGTGCACTGTGCAGTACCAGTGAATAGAGAACAATGCTTTTACACGAGCCAGACTTTTGCTGTTGATATGCAGATGATAATTTTCCTTAAATCTGTCAGTGAAACTTGAAGTTTGAGATTTTATTTTCACACGAACAATCTCAAGAAAATTACAGGTTGCATATGTAAAGGTAGAGTTCAAATTATTATCATAACTTTTTTCAAGGTGTTGGAGTTTGAATGAGTGGTAGTGGAAAATGAAGGCATGGAATACAAAGCCTCTCCAATTTCCATGTTATACATCTGGGCCCCGCCGCAACCCTAAAAGCTCTGTACTTCGAAATCTAGTCTACAAATTGTAACGACATTGACACATAAGTTAATAATACAAAAATCTTTAATTCCATTTTACTTAAATCAGTTGTGGAATTAGAAATTTTGCTTTTGGAAGAACTTTTAAACATCTAACTGAGGTACAAAAATAAAAAAATGTAATATTTTAAAGTTTAATTAGTGGTATAAAAATTAAATATATATTATTTTCACACTAAATGAAGAATAGTTTAATCTGAACTTGGGTGAGACTTGAATTGATCATGACTTAACAAGTGACAAATATTTTTGTTGCTATTTGGATCGGTATGATATTATTCTCCTATAGTCTCTGTATAATTGACATTCATACTATTCTCTTATATTTATCTCGACCACGCATTTCGTACTATTCAATTTGTACCTTTTATTTGCATTGTATTTGTAGTATGAATCAGAACAACATATCTTTCAACAATAATATTGAATAATTTAGATAGATATGAAAATGTAAATAAAGTCAGGATGATACAGATAAGGCAGTGATGATTTTTTTTTTTGCTAATATATGCGCACCTTACTATTTAATTTCAATTTTACTCTACCTATGTATTTTATTTCAATTTTGCCCTAGTTGATAAGATCGAAAATGACATTAACGGTATGTTTAACGAAAACCAGAAATTAACAACATCCCGGACGTATTAGAAAACCTGATCTCAAAGAGAGCGAATATGAAATGTCATTTCTGATTTAAAAAAAAATAAAACGTCAATGTTATTCTCAGTTCTTGTCAATTGGAGTAAAATTAAAATAAAATACTGAGATAAAATAGAATTGAAATTTAATATGAGGACACCATCCTTTTTTTTGTGATCAGGAGTTGCGCACTCCCTCTACCTTACTACTTGTAAGGCAGCTCACGCGCAACTCCAACGCATAAAAAAACAAATGAATTTTGAACCCATGACACAGAGCTCATTAAACACCACTCCAAATTATTAGGTCATATGACCTATATATTATTATAAATGGATAAAATTGAAAAGAGACTGAATTATTTATCTAATTACAGTTTGAATTATCATGATTTTTAAAAAATGTGATAAAAAAACTTAAACTGATTTTGAATGAGTTAAATGGCTTGTTTGGTATGGATGCGGTCCCGTCAACCAAATTATTCCCTTCTTTTTAGGTACTAACAAAACCTTTACTTTTCGCCTCAGATTTACACATGTTTCAATACAAAAACACAAATAAACAAACTCATCATCATTCCATTCATTCTTCTCTCTTACAAAGCCTCAGCCCACCATCTTCTCGTCCCAATTGCCGTGGTCTCAAGCAAACTCACCCACCAACTAACTAACCTCCACCATGGCCGCACTGCAAAAGTTCAAGCTCTTCGCAACCCAATGCGCCGCCGTCAACATCCCAACGCAGAGCCCCACCACCAGCCCACTCCTTCACCTCCGCCGACGCCGCCGCAAGACGCTCCGTATGCTACTCACCCGCCGCTCCCAGATCTCGGATTCCCTCCAACCTCCCGCCGCCACGCACAAGAGATTGAAACTGAAGGACTTGTTCTCCTCGGCCACGCCAGCTCATCGTATTGATGCGGATGGGGATCGGGAGGAGGTGGACGACTCCTCCGAAGGAATTAGGCCGATCCGGATCGGTCGAGAAATCGGATCGGGGCCGGTTCGACCGGTGTCCCATCCGTTCGGGTGTAGGAATAAGCTGCTGTTAAGGAGGGCTTGGCGCCCGGTTCTGACTACAATTGAGGAGACTCTGGAGTAGACACTTCACTTCTACCATGCTCTTGTATTTTGTCAGATTATTTTTTTTTTCTTTTTCTGGAGTGATTTGGTACCCAAGAGATCGAATGGATATATGATGTCACTTTTGTTTAAGAATTTCCTCCCACATACAAATGTAAGGGCATCCACATTAACTTAACAAAAAAAAAATTTGTCTTATGCCATGATTTGTGTTAAGTCACATTAACATTGTCATAAATTTTTTTTCATTAATCTTTTACTCACATTGAAACAAATCTTCTACAACTCTGCACGTGACATGTCATGATATATTTTTCTATTTTTTTCATATTACAATGAATTATAAATTTCTCAAATTTAATAAATAATTAATTATTTATAATTATTTTTTCATATTATTTTTTATGTATATTTATGTGGTAAAAATTATATAAATAAATATTTTTATTAAAAATTAATTTTTAATATGTTTGAAAAGATTAAACGTGATTCAAGATAAATCTTTTATCATGTTTTATTCTTTCAAATGTGATTAAAGATCAACTTCTTTAATCACGTTTGAAAGCGTACTTAAAGATCAAAAATTGGTCTTTAATCATATTTCATCTTACAAACGTGATTAAAGATCAATCTTTTATCACGTTTGAAAATTAAAACGTGAGTAAAGATATATTCATAAATCATTTCGTGCAGATGAAAATACTTCATGTCATAAGAGCATAATTCATGTTTCACATCAACATAAATCTATCACGCGAAGTTCAAAGTCTAACATAATCTCTTCATAAAATTACGAATGTCCTAATACCCGAGTGAGGGATTCGGATCCAGTGCTGCGCAGCGCTTTGCTGCGAGCACAAAACGATGTCATTTTATATTATGAACGACGTCGTCATGTGCACTATCATTCAAAATGACCTCGTTTATATCACAAACTTAAACTCTAAAACGACATCGTTTTGTGTTCACAGTAAAAATGCTGCGCAACACCGAATACCTATCAGTTAGTAGGATCGCATCTGTCGTTTCAATCGCATGACTATCTTCGTAAATACAGGAGTGAATATGACAAGTTTTTTGGGGCTTGAATTTTGGAAAAGTAGTTAAAAGTAGGTTGTCTAGAGTGTAGTGCAGGGATGGGAAGGTATAAATGATTGATTGATTTGGGAGAATGAATTAGCTTTGTTGGTTTTTGTAGACGACGAGGCGCTTTTGGTTTGGGCCCAAAATATTTCCACTTTGACCGAACTTGTCCCAAATCAAATCTAAACTTGCATTGTTTGGGGCGGTTTTTCAACTGGTGCACGGTCAAATCTTTTTTTTTATTAATATAATATTACAAATCTCATATCTAATCATTATTCACTCTATCCTCTTTTACATGTCAATTAATCAAATTTTTTTGTCCACTTTTACTTGTCATTTAATAATTTTCAATGCGTATTTAATGTCAACAACTACCTTAAAATGTCAAACATTAATAATTTCATTCTCATATTCAATAAAAAATACATTCTCCACCAGTAATCATCAACCAATTTTACTTTTTGCACGAATTTTTTTATAAACACATCAACCACTCATTCATTAAATTTGTCTAACCGCTAGCATTAACTTCACCTTAATCTACTCAAGTTAACCTTAAACGACATGTAATAGAGGACGGAGGGATTAAGTCAGAAATTATTTATTCTTTTCATCACACTTTTGATGATGCTGGTTCAATATATATCAAAATATTTTAATATACCAACCGAGCAACCAGTAATCAGTCCTATTGATTTGTCTTTCTTTGTAATTAGTCCTATAAAATTGGGTACTCTTCTCAATATATGATTTTTGGGTATAATTCATAAACTGCAATGGAAATCGAATCGGTGCAAGCTCTAGTTGTTAATTTATCAATTGAACTAACGGTTCGGACTGGTTCGCCTCCAGTCTTTTCCTCATAATATATATATATATATATATGTAACAACGTCAAATATCAGCAAAATTAGTGAGGCCAAGTGGAAATTGACAATAACCAAGGATCGACTCCTATCGACTGTATTTTGCAGTTTACGTGCATTATTAGGTTGTTTTTTAAGAAATTTGTTAATTATAATAGTTTATCTATGCATTGAAGATTGAACCGGTTTCAATAAATAATCCAGTTGAATCTGATTTTTTGATGAATAGCTGTAACATAAATAGAAAAGGACCTCATTCACGGTTTGATTAGTTGAACCGATCGGTCCGATTTTAACAATTAAGAAATATCTGGCACCCAAAACCCGCTACATACTTAGCCACTATAGAATTACTAAAAAAACCCACATCTTCAAAATCGTCTTCTTATACTGATCAAACTTTCCCCAACAACTTTCCTAATCACACGCAAAACAGATCCAAACTATTACAAAAAAAAAAAAAAATGAAAATTTAATTCTGTCACAGAAGCAACAGGAACAATTATGGGGATTGAAAATACGATTTGCATCACAACCTCGGACGAAAACCTCGTAGAAGTCGATCATCTTTTCATCAGGCGTTCTAAAACCCTTCTCAAGCTCACCCGAGTCGACACCACAACGATCCCAAAGCCGCCCATCCGTCTCCCCACCATAACACACAGTTCCTTACGCAGCGTCATCGAATGGTGCCAGCGTTACGAAAATCGTCCCACCAAAACCGAGCAATGGAGGCACTGGGAGTCTCAGTTCTACCGCTGCCTCGGCGACCGCTTCACCGACATCCTCTGGGCAGCAAGGTGGCTCAGGGTCCACCCAATGCTGCGCTCCTTGGAGAGGTTTCGGGTCTTGGCGGAGGGAGAGAAGAAGGACGTGCCTGCTGGCGGCGGCATGCGGAGGTGTGTGGCGAGGATGATGTTGGATGAGGGTATCAGGAGCAAGAAGGTGAAAGGTGACAGGAGGAGGATCGCTTTGTCCGTGACGCGTTGCAGGGAGTTTAAGTCGCCTGGGCCCAGCAGGCTTCGACTCACTCACTGCGACTCCTCCACAACTCAACTTAAACCACAACCTTAGCTTATAGTTGTTGAATGGATTGATGGTCATGGTGTAAAGATGATATATGGAAGATGCAGTGCATGGCGCCAACGAAGTGATAACTAGCTTATATTTTACGTACTTGTTGATAAAAAACTAGCTTAGGGTTTACTGCTTTTTAATGGTCTTCCCTTTTTTGGTTCAAATATACTTACATTCAGTGTTTGAATCTGTTAATAGTCAGATGTGTGCGCTAAGCAAATATGATAAAAAGTTTAAACAGTCTCCTACTCCTACTCATCGGGGATTGTTAACCGATAGACCAACGTTTTGTTGGTGCAGTCTTTCTTAATCCCAGTTCTTGGATTACATAGTTATCACTTAGCAAAGAAATCAATCCTACGTGTCTCTGGTTCATCTCCGGCACATTTCCTCCACTTGATTCCAGCGTCATCAAGGCAATGCTCGTCTGTGACTCATCCGCTAAAACCCGATTCTAAAAGAGCTAGTTATCTCCGTCGATATCGATGTGACTATAACTGAGAAATAATGTTAAGTTATTTTGTCTTTAGGAAGCTCCACAACCGGCGATGAAATAATGGGGAGGGGAGTCCAAAAGTTCTCCTACGAAACCTCATTTGACAGTTGATACGGATATGATTTCGTCAGATATGATTTTGTGCCAATTTATCCTGTTGAGAAAAGTAATGTTACAAATTGTAGTAGCAGTCGAGCTAGCTAAGAAAATAAATAAATCATGTAAATGTACGTTTAATAATCGTGACAGTGAGACCGCACCAGAAGAAATTGAGAAACGATTTTCTCTCCAATAAGTTGCACCAAAAGCAAAATTTTCATCTGTGTACAATTGAACTGTTTATGTTGCACAAGAAATTAAGAAATGATTTCTCTGAAAGGTTGCTTCAAATGGTTCAAATAAATCTTCAGAAAGACCTATAACGGCACCTACTATTCCCAAAAACTATTTGTAAGTTCTCTGTAACCGAGATTTTGTGTACAAAAGTTGTCTATTTTATCTTATTCGTCTCATAAAGATTAAGCTTCGCATCACATTAGCATAATTATGAGTTACTCTTAGAGAGGGTTCGGTTTACAGAAAATAAGGAGGAAAGAAAAATAGGAAGGAAAGTGAATTCCTAATGAAATTTATCTTTTTTTTTTGTTTGGTTTGAGGTGTGCAAAATCCAAGAAAAAATGCTCAAACATTCTTTGTTATGTTAAAACATTCCATCTAATTTTCAATCATCTAACTTTTCTTAAACCAAACAAGGAATTCTCCTCATTTTTATTCAAGTTTTTTTTCTCTCAAAATTTTCCTAAACTGAATACAATCTTATTATATTATATCCTTGTTGAGGATGCGGATATAATTCGAAAATGTCTATATACAGATGTGGAGGATTCAGATAGCTCAGAATATTACGAGTTACCCGTAGTCATCTTTAAAGAGATTGATTGAATTAATGTTATGTTTGTGTGAATGTAGTGATAGGGTAAAGAGTTACTGTTAGTCCTCTTTATAGAGACTGATTGAAGAAATATTATGTTTGTGTCAATGTTATGAAAAGGTAAAATATTACTCAATTCTAAGTATTTTTCTTAGCAAATAGTAGTTTTTGATTAACTTTCATTTATTTGTAGTTGATTTTATTTTCTGTAGATTAGTTATGAATAAAGGTAATTTGAAAAGAGTTTAAAAATTGAAATGACAAAAAATCTGGGGCAATTGACCAAAATATGAACTATGGAGGCGATTCTTTCAAAACATATGGAACTTGAAAGATCAAAGTGAAAACAGGAGAAATTTTAGCACGAGTGAGTTTTACTAAGCATGAGCCTCCTAATCATGTTGTCGTACTAGATAAGACAGTGCACGAGACAAGACACGAGTGGCGTTGTGGTAAGACTCTTAATTGGAGATGAAAGACGATCACAAAAGTACCGTCATCATTGAGCATAAGTTGAATCTTGCTAATACTTGTGGCATATTAGAAACCACTCGAGTGAAGTTGTGTTGCCACGTGACTATCTTCTAAAAATCACCAAAAATTATAGAAAATGATAGGAAGGTAATTAAAGAACAAATAGAAGATCTAGGCTCAATTCTCCACAATCGTCAAATTCAATGAGCATGAGAGAAATTCTTGTTCATTGTTATAGCTTCAAGAGATAAGCTTTTCTCTCAATATGATTCGTACCGGAAGATGAAGGACAATCACACGACATATTGTCATCATTGATCACGAGTTGGACTGTGCTAGTACCTTCTCCTTAAAAGAAACATCACGAGTAAAGTCATTATTTTTCATGTGATTATCTTCTAAAAATCAAGCAACAGGAAGATAATTTATTATAAATAGAAGACTTATGCTCAATTCTCCGCATTCTCGGCACAAATTTTTGCACACAGGATCCAGAAAGAATTTTTCTTGTAGAATTGGAGCTTCAATTGATTGATCTTTTCTCTTCTCCACTTGCTTACTTTATAAATATTTTGTGATTATAATATAATTATGTGTAGTGAATAGCCGTCTCTTTCATAAAATCCTACAAATGCTAGGTGCTATATAAACTCAATGATATCATGTTTATTTGATTCAAAATATTTTTTATTCAATATTTTTGATGCATTTTTAAACTAAATGTAATACCAAGAGTATGATTTCTTATCTCATTGATCTTACACTTATCTTATTGATCTTACACTCATTTTCTAAGAAATTACCATGCGTAGTAATTCAAATTATTTTGAATGTACATGTTAGAAGAAATAAATAATAGGATAAACTTTATTACCTTGTAGACCAAAATACTTCATTACATGAAGACCAGAATCAGGATAAATTAAATTTCCCCCCCAATTTTAGTCAACTTTCTAGATAAATAAAGATCAAATCGATTGAGAGCTTATGAAATGGAAGCGAAGCTGAGTAAAAATGAGGCCAAATCGGTAAAAATATATATAAACGAGATGCTTGACCTTTGTTTAGTAATTTAAATATTCTCAAAGTTAGATAAGTCTAAATAAGGTGACTCAAGTGGCCATGGAAAGATAAGATAAGACTTTACAAATTGGTGTTGACAAACTTTAAATCAAATTGTAAAAATATGTGTTGAAGCTAAATCAAGTAGGAGACCTTATCACTCAACTGAAAGATACTCTGAAATACTTGATTTAGTACATCCACACATTTGTGAATTTAATGGAGTATTAACTAGAGATCATAAACGATATTTCATTATATTCATTGATAATTGTAGCATATATTGTTATGTATATTTGTTGAGCAGTAAAGATGAGGCCTTAAAAAAGTTTGTGATTTTAAAAAAATGAAATTAAAAATCAAACTGGAAGAAAACTAAAACATCTAAGGTCTGATAAAGGAGGAGAATACTTTTCTGGTCTTTTTGTTTAATATTGTTAAAATTATGACATTATTCATGAAAAGACACCTAGCTACTCACCTCAGTCCAATGGGGTAGTTGAACAGAAAAACCGAACCTTTAAGGATATAATCAATAGTTTGTTGATGACTTCTGATTTGTCTAAATATTTACAGGGTGATGCTTTGAACATGGCTTTCCATATTATGAGACAGAGTTCCACCCAAACATAAAACACGCACCTCATTTGAATTCTTAAAAGGCAGAAAGCCTAACATGAAATACTTTCGAGTATGGGGGTGCCTTGTGAAGGTAATTGTATCGGAACACAAAAGAAAGAAATTCGGGCCAAGGACTGCTGATACTGTCTTTTTGAGTTTGAAATGAGCTATGCCATGAAATTTCAATTTATTAAATCTGAAATCCCTAATATAGATAAAAACACATTGTGAAATATCATGATGCTACATCCAATGAAATATCAGATGAACTAAGGAGGAGTAAACATGCTCGGGTTATCAAGAATTTCGGAAGTGATTATGTTACTTTCAATATCAAGGATGAACCATCAAATTTCATACAAGCTATGTCCTCTTCTGAGGCAAAGCATTGGAGGAGCGCAACTAAAAAAGAGATGTATTGCATTGTCTTTAATGAGACTTAGAAATTGGTAAATCTCTCTCTAGAGAGTAATACTATTGGATGTAAATGGATTTTCAAGAGAAAACTTAAACGTGATAGTACAATTGACAAGCACAAGTCCAGAATTGTGGTTAAAAGGTTCAAACAAAAAGAAGGAATAAATTATTTTGATACCTACTCTTCTGTTTCCAGATTGACTACTATTTGAGTGCTTATATCATTGGCTTCCATTTGAGGTTTTATTATCCATCAAATGGTTGTAAAACTGTTTTTCTTCTTGGGAACCTTGAAGAAGAGATTTGTATGGATCAGCCTGAGGGATATGTAGCTCCAGATAATGAAAACAAGGTTTATAAGCTTATTAAATCCATGTATGGGCTAAAATAAACTCTCAAACATTGACATGAAAAGTTTGATGTAACTATATTGTCATTTCATTTCATAATGAGTGAATGTGATAAATGTGTTTATCACAATGTCAAGGATGATGCATATATAATATTATGTTTTGGATGACATCCTGCTGTTTGGTTCTAATCTACAAATTATAATTGAGATTAAACATTCGTACATAGTAAGTTTTATATGAAGGAAATGGGAGAAGCAAGTGTGATACTTGAAATCAAATTGTCTCACTCATCGAGTGGGACAACCATTTCTCAATCACGTTATATTGAGAAAAACATACTTGGAAGGTATGATTATCAAGGTTTTAAAGCTGTGAGAACTCCATATAACCCTTCAACGCCTGTGTTTAAATATAGAAGTTGAGTGATGATATCCCAGTTGAGATATTCTCAAATCATTGGGAGTCTGCAATATCTAGCTAATGGTACAAGACTACACATATGATTTATAAATTAAAAAGATATATAAGTTGTCCATATAAGACTCACTGAAAGGCATTGGACAGGGTACTACGTTACCTGAAGGAAACCATTTCCCTCAGAATGCATTATGAGAGATTATCCAATTCACTGGAGGGATATAGTGATGCAAGATGGATAACCATGATTCTGGCTGTAACAGATTCACTGTAATAGATTCTCTTTTTGTAATAAGAGGTGTTGTTGCATGGAAGTCTAGTAAGCAGAGTTTGATAACTCGCTCGACTTTTGAGACTGAGTCATATGCCTTGGATACTATTGAGGTGGATGCCGAATATTTATTTGGACTTATGTCTGGTATTCTTTCCATTAACAGGCCAATTCCACCAATTTTTGTACATTGTGATAGTTTTATAACAATTGCAAAGATAAATAGTACCAAGAATAATGAAAAGAATAAAAGACACATCCAGCTTAGACTAAAATTTATACATGGATTAGTGTCTAAAAGGATCATAACTATTGACTTTATTAGATCCAAACACAATGTGGCTGATCATTTGACAAAAGGACTAGAGTTAAAGAAAGTCCTTAAACTCAGGATGAGAATGAGACTGAGAATCTGTAACATAATGAGTCACCGACGAAAGCAACCCAACCAACATGAGTGGAGATCCCACAAGGTTGGTACAATGTGGTATAAATAAACTGTCTGCGTGACTTCAGCATCTATAAAAATTCACATTTTTAATGTTGGTCATACGTTAAGAGTCGTTTTTCATGGTCTGAGAGATGTTGTAATAGCAAATAAAGTAAAAGTTAAAAACTCTAAATGAGGTTAAAGCCATATATTGATGAGATGTGAGCAATGCATCTTCTGAGAGGTCCAACTAGTGGATGTTGCTGAGAGGTCACAGATAGATGAGAGAATTCCTCCTTGAAAGTATCCATGATACAGGATTAGGACATATTGCCATAAAGTTCAACCTTATAGATTGCTTCTCTACCTAGTGTATTGCTTTTATCAGCAATATTCTTCTACACCACATGACTCAGATTCAAGATGAAATATTTGTATTTGTTTTAGTGGAGGATGAGCTGAGTAACTTAGATGAGATTCAAACCCGAAAGATACCTTTGTCGATAACAAAACACTAAATTTTCGCAAAGTAATTATCATAGGATTTTTGAGGAATTGTTACAAATAATTCACTATCTAAATGTGGATTATGTATTAAGTGATAATCATACAGTTATCATTACGATTATCTTTAGAGAAGTAAATTTTTTATTCTTAAATCTATTGAAACTAATTGGATTTTTAACATCTAATAATAATTGTATTTGGGAGTGAGCAACAAGGTGTTGGCCTAGTGGCATTGGGTGTTGTCTAACAACCCCAAGGTCATGGGTTCAAGCCCTGTTGGTACCGCATTTACGCTTAGATACGCTGGAGGTGCGCGTGAGCTGGCCCGCAGTGAGTATGGGCGTACACTATCAAGGTGGAGGGGGTGTGCGGCCCCTGACCACCAAGGGGGGAAGTGGGGAACCACTATCGATCCCCTTTAAAAAAAAAAAAAAACTAACTAATGTGAAAGTGTGGAATAACTCAAAGATGTTCATGGGGAAAGTGGATAAATAAGAAAGTGTGAAGAAAGTCTTGGAGTTTTATGCATTTTTGGGGAGTTGCGGTCTTCAAAGAAGAGAAGAGGGAGATCGTTGCGCTACCCACTCCCTGTCTATTTGGAATCACCCCATCCATCCTCTAGTGAGGGGCTTCCCACACTACATTACTCACCTCAACAGCAAGAACATCTTCTCCACACACTTCTCACTCTTCCTCTTAACTCTCTCCCACAACACATTTTTGTTGCTTGTTACTTTCGAGAAAATTTATCTGAAGAAGCTTTCGAGGAGGTTGTCCTGCTTGTACGAGCTAGAATCAGCTGAAACCGTCTTATCATGAAAGGATATAATCATTGACCCATACACACTTAAACGGGACTCATTTTCTCTAAGACAAACCTTTGATGATTCAGTTTGATTTCATTCAATAATATTCAACTATATATTTCTTCATGGTGTAATCATGTTCATTGTTATATTATTATGTACAACAAGTATAGTTCAACCAATCTGTACCCAGTGTTTTCCAACAGTTTGCATGGACTTTTTTCATGTCAATTCGATTAGTGAAGTACACAAATTTGATATCAATAAGGTGTTGGTCTAAAGGCTAAGAGTGTTGTCTAACAATTTTAAAATTCTAGGTTCGAACTTTGATGGTATCACATGCACATGAATACGTAAAACTTGTATTTGTCTCTCCAACGAATATCATGATATATGATATTGCATAATTCTATATACAGCGGTATGTGTATGAGTAAAGTTGATAAATGTCATACCATGTCCGTGACCAGCCACCAAGAAGAGATGTACCACCACCTTCCATGCCATATAATTTATTTTCATATATATATATTTGTGGAGTAGTAATTTTCTATTAAATATATAGGAAAATTTGAATAAATATTTATTTGTTAATAATCAAATTGAATGAATTTTTGTAGCAGTAAAGACAATTTGACGACGACGAAAAGATTTCGAAAATCCAAGCAGTTGACGAAACGAAGGAATTTCATTTGCCCTGAAAATTTTGCAGCTCAAGCTGAGTAAAGTCGGAAACCCTAATCTTGAAATTCAACTCTCGATCTTCCCGACTTAGGGATCCGATTACTTGAATTCCGTGTGTCTCCTGTTCGCAATTCTCACTACAAGCTCCTTGCCAGCGTGCTGCTCCCGGTTTCTCCAACCGAGATTCCGGATTCGGGTGTTGCCCATTGGTGTAGTGGTTGGAATTGTGAAGAGAGATAGAGAAAGGGTTTGGTTTTGTAGAGTTTTTCCTCATTCTGAAAGGTGATGGGTTCCAAATTGGAAGGAACTTCTGCGCCGCCTCTCCGGAGAGACCCCTACGAGGTGCTTAGTGTTTCCAAGGACTCATCGGATCAGGAGATCAAGACTGCCTACCGAAAGCTCGCTCTCAAGTATGCTTAATTTTTTGTCCTATTCTTATTCTTTTTTTTGTGAGTTTGATGTGGTTGAAATTATTTTTATGGGCAGGTATCATCCGGACAAAAACACCGACAATCCTGAAGCTTCTGAGCTATTTAAGGAAGTTGCATATTCATATGGCATCCTGTCTGATCCTGAGAAGAGGAGGCAGTATGACAATGCCGGATTTGAGGTCATTTCTTCTTCTCTAATATAGTTTAAGATATCTCAGGGCAAGGAGAATGTGCTTCTGTTACTTCTCATTCGCTGTGCTTCAAATGTACTTTATGTTTTTACCTTCCAATGCCAATCTTTCATTTGATGGTGCCTGAAAAATAATGTGCTTATATTTCTTATCTTTAAGATGCACCTCTTGAAAATGCTGCGTATTAAGTATAGATTTCATAATGTAGTGTTCTTTTTTCGTTTATTATTTTCACTGAATCTTGTTTTCTGTTTTTCCTACCAATTTATATCATCTTTGATATAATTTTCAGGCAGTCGATACCGAGGGCATGGACATGGAAATCGACTTGTCCAATCTTGGAACTGTCAATACAGTATTTGCAGCATTGTTCAGGTTGCTTCCTTTTCTACATTCATCAAAGAATTGCTTAATCTCCCGTTGGTCTCATTTTAGTAATATTATAGCAAACTCGGCGTTCCCATCAAAACTTCAATATCTGCCAATGTTCTTGAAGAAGCTCTCAATGGAACAGTCACAGTGAGACCACTACCAATTGGAATGTCAGTTAACGGAAAGGTGTTTTTTATTTTGCTTTCATGTACTTATAATGCCAATCTCCTCTAGTCTTTGGGGTATCCATATATCATAGTATGTATGCAGGTAGAGAAGCAATCTGCACACTTTTATAGTGTGACCATAAATGAACAACAAGCTGAAGCAGGGGTTGTTGTCAGAGCTACTTCAGCAGCTCAAAGCAAGTTCAAGGTACCGACAACGTCTCTAATGGATTTTAGTGTTGTACTCCTATTCCCTTCCAGCTGGAGGAGCTCCTTTGTAACTTTTATTTTGACTTGCTAGATATTTGTATGAAGTCTCAAGATTAACAAAGTGCGTCTGATTTGCTGACATTTTTGCTGGGGATTTTTCAGCTCCTGTATTTTGAACAAGATGCAAATGGTGGTTATAATCTGGCGTTACAGGTACTTCTTGCTCAACTTCATTCTGAACTTCAATTTACTTTTTTCAAGCCGTAGTAAGATGCCCAATCCATTTGAGTCCATTTTGGTACTGTTCGGCTCAAGAATCTGACTTCAAAATTTTAGTTTGTGCGAGATGCGAGTCCCTAGCAGATTTAGTTTGTGCATTAAATCTCAACTTTTTTATCGTCTTTTATGGCCATGAAGTTTGTTGGTTTTGTTTAGTTTTTTGCAGCTTTCTGCTGTTGTTGTTTTGATTTCTCTTGTTGCTACTTCAGTTGCGTGAGCACCTTGATAACAGTAGCCTTTAGTGTTAAAGTTTTGAACTATGCTGTTAAAGCTTTCGTGTTGCACACTATCATTGAAACAGTATGAGATCTTCGGCGTTAACATTTGGATGTTGAGTTCTTTAATGACATTTTTACTTGGACTCTGAAGTCCTAAGACAAATACTTCCTTTTTCTCCTTCATTTCATAGCATGAAGTTGATGAGCTTAAACATCAGTTTGTTTACACATGCTGAACTTTATATATTTAAGGTTGTTTGAGGCACGCATCATATTTTTTTTACCATGTTTAAAAATTCACATGCTCATGCGTTACTGTAGATAAATAGTACCCTCTCATTTCCGCTGCTCATAATTGCCGCATGCTATTATAACTTAGGTATTTAAGTGTAATATCGGTTATTTCAGTGATACTTATATCCACTTGACAGTAGGGTTCAGGCTAAGTAGTCAGGATTCTAGAGCTGGAGGGATTACAACTTGCCTTGTGTAAATTATATGGTGATGGTCGATTTGTAATTCTTGAAGCTTTGAATCAGTGATCACCTGTTCTGTTACTCAGTGTGAAGTTAAGTCTGGCTTCATCTCATTGGGCTCCAGTAGATTTTAGAAACTTTTCGTCCTCATCTACTGCATTAGTTGGATGAATCATAAAATTTTCTCTGTGCTTGACAAGGTACTTTATGATCAGTATGACTTGGGATTTTTGTCTTGTACTCTCAAGATTTTGACTTAATTCGAACAAATACTTTCTGTCTATTCATTTTAGTCATCTTTATGCTGTTGAGAACAATCGAAGGTATTGTCAGTCCGTGTTAGCTCTTTTCTCAAGCAAAATTGGTGCTTGCTTATGTTTTCTATGAGTCAATGATGTTAAAAGGGGGATGGACTTAGATGCGAACACTTAAATGAAGGCAGTGATTAAATTATGATAAGACTATAAGGTATAAAAATATAGCAGAATATCATGAATGCTAGGCAGATTTGGGGTGCGGATGCGCCAAATTATGCCATCATCTTTGTTTAAGAGAGGTGATTCACGTTTGTCCTGCCTCTCTGAGCCAAATTACCTTAGTCTAAGTGAGATGATTCACGTTTGCCTTGCCTCTCGCATAGGTGATAAATTGCCTTTAACAAATATGCCAATATGGTACCAAATGGAGTGAATCAGACCATTGAATTGTCATCAAGCATCTGTTCTGAAATGATTTTCAAGAATTAAACATAGGCCAGATAGAGTATTTATATTTTTGTGGCCACATAATCGGAAGCTATAAAAAAGCACTATGCAAATGAAATGTATGCTTGCCGACATGGAATATGGAATATGTTGCTTCATTTGTCTACTTGTCCTTTGCTGGAACACAGTTTGCTTTTAACCTTCCCACCAGCGCAAGTAAATCGTCATTATAACTTGTTACCAGTTGTGCTCATTCATAACAGTGGTTATGTAGAGAAAACAATAAAAATAGACAGGATGGATTTTTTGTTGGGTAATTCTTGCCAAAAATACTGATCCGAGATCTGTTTCAACTACTTGGTATATTAAACAATTTTACTGGTAACTTAGTCATAATTCTATATTATTTTATTCATTCATTTATTTCGTTAAGGACTATTTTTTTGTTTAACTCGCGACTTCATTATAGATGCCTCATCACCATCTTTATATTTGTATACTCTATCTTTATCATAAACACGTGATTTAAGTAGATTTGCAAATTGTCATTCATCATAATTATAATTTTGTAAGTAACCTATCCCGTAATGTATACATATTAAATACAAATCTTTCATCTCATTCTTACTCACAGAACCTGGTATATGATTGTTAATATGAAAAACTTCCAAGAAATCGTATCCCTCATATCAAATGTGTCTGATGTGTTGTCATGAGCGCTTCTTATTTTTTTTGATAGCAGGGGCATGAGAATGGTAGCTGCTTGATAGTACTTTTAACTAGATATTCAAGGATGATGAGATCGACTCCTTTAAGTATATTCCATTCTGTTAGATTATGATGCTTTTTGTGCGAAACCTGATTTTGTGAGGGAAATATATGAATGAGAATAGTGTCCCATAATTACTTGTTTAAGTTTATGAAATGTGATCCAATTTATGGTTGTTTTTGCTGTAACTTGTAAATGTGAATGCTTTTATTGATGTTTCTGTGTAGGAAGATAGTGAGAAGACTGGTAAAGTGACATCTGCAGGGATGTACTTCTTGCACTTTCAAGTTTACAGAATGGATTCAACCATGAATGCTGTATGCCCCTCACTACCATCGTCGTAATCAGTTTCATAAAATTGTCTATCTTCTACACACACCGATAATACTATTGTATTGAATACTATTTAGCTGGCAATGGCCAAGGATCCTGAAGCTGCTTTCTTCAAGCGATTAGAAGGCCTACAACCATGCGAGGTGTCTGAACTTAAGGCTGGAACGCACATATTTGCTGTTTATGGTCTGTGCTTTTTGTTATAACGACCTCCCAAGTTTTGCAGACTTGTTATAAATTAAATTTCCCCCTAAAGTGTGCTTCCTCACCCATTTGTGTGCAGGTGATAACTTTTTCAAAACTGCAAGTTACACGATAGAAGCTGTTTGTGCGAAGTCATATGAGGAAACCACAAATAAGCTCCAGGAGATTGAGGCTCAAATATTAATGAAGAGAAATGAGTTACGTCAATTCGAAACTGAATATAGAAAGGTGAGGATCGACTGATTTCTCCCTTTCTGTTTGTCGCTCAGCTTTTGTCAATCCTACATCCTGGTGATCTGTTTCAGGCGCTGGCACGCTTTCAGGAAGTCACTAATAGATACAGCCAGGAAAAGCAATCTGTGAGTTGTATTTTCCATATTAAGTATTCATTTCCTTGTAGCTCGCTGTAACTGACTTACAGGACAACTTTCCCATATAAAATCATCATCTTGGTTTTGGGAGTCCATGCATCATTGGATTATTCATAAATCGAGTGAACCTGGTAGACATTTCTTTTCGATCATGACATAGTACACTTTCATTATGCAGGTTGACGAACTTCTGAGACAAAGAGATAGCATCCATTCTTCATTCACCTCGGCAAGAACAGTTGCTATTAGCGGGA
Source organism: Kalanchoe fedtschenkoi (assembly GCA_002312845.1). Classification (NCBI taxonomy): domain Eukaryota; kingdom Viridiplantae; phylum Streptophyta; class Magnoliopsida; order Saxifragales; family Crassulaceae; genus Kalanchoe; species Kalanchoe fedtschenkoi. Next base: position 429,934 of record NQLW01000083.1, read on the forward strand.
ACACTAGTTATAGTAATGGAAGCAGTAGTAAAACGGCTTATGATGATGCAAAAGCTGATAGCCTCACGGAAGATGGGAGGGATAAATCTGGGAGAAAGAAGTGGTTCAATCTCAATTTGAACAGAGCAGACAAGAAATTTGGATGAATGTAAAGACCAGATTCCCATCATCCCTGGCCGTTCTCAACATGCTCAGCTTCCGCTTCTGCTTGTAAATTAGTTATTCGATCTGGTGCTCGTGCAAAATTTTCAAAATCATTCAGTTGCTATACAGTTTGATAGAGTCATCATCATTCTGAATATCTGAGCTCGGCCCCCATTGGCCTCTTATTGTAAGGAAGTAGTCAGCACCATTGTGCATCAGGGTCGATTTTTCATAAGTTGATTGTTTTACTTTGCCCTCGGATCACAATATCTGTTGAACGGTTAATATTTTTTAGCAATTAAGGTAATACAGATATCCAAGCCTGTAACTCAGAACCACATTGTGCAATGTAATTCTTATAGTTAAAGTGGTAAACATCATTTTCCTTGTCTTTAATATTCTGACTTCCAAGGTAGTGTTTTTGAATTTAAAATAGGAGGGAGAAAGGAAGTAAAACAAAGGAGTTTGATGAATGTTTTTTAAGAAGGAAGTTGGGTGGATTTGGAAGGGAAGGGAAGGGAGAGATTTGATGCCAAAAAATCATAATGCCTTTGTTCTTTTATTTTTTGACAAATCAGATTTTTTTATATAGGATCATTTTAGTAATTTTATTTAATTTTTACTCTTATTCTTTTAAATCTCTCATAAACTTAAAATACATATTTTTCCTTTCCAAATTCTAATTCTTCCCTTTCTTCTCCTTTCATTTCTTTATAAATACTTCCATTCTCTTTTTCTCCAAACTTGGAAACAAAGTGTAAATTCACACACCATTTGTGATTTAGGAAACAAGTAGTTTCAGCAACCGTTTTGTTGGAGTGAAATTGAGTTTCTAAGAATACGTTTCCATGTATATTTTGAAACTGAGAACAAATTATTCTAGCAAAGGTTTGGTAAGGCTTTGTTTATCAAAAATGTGAGGAAAAAAATTTGAAGGAACCATATTCTGCATAAATTTCATTTTAATTTTGATTTATTTGAAAATCATAGAAAAATGTGAAAGAAATTGATTTTTTTTTCTTGCGGCAACTAGGGGCCGCACACCCCGTCTACTTTAATAGTGAGACTCATACTCACTGCGAGTTAGTTCACGCACATTTCCATAGGCTCGAACACATAACCTACAACAATCTTAACCACTAGGCTTTCTATGGTTAGAAAATCAAAATTTTCATATTATTATTTTCTGTGACACTTTTTTCCCTGAAATTTTTTTCATTTAAACCAAACAAAGAATTTCCCTAAACCAAACAGTGCCTAAGGATTGTGTGCCTCTTACCCATCTTCCATAACTTTTTTTAATAAATTTATTTTATTAATAGATGTCCACAGAACCTAGGGCTCGGGGAGACTATAAGGGATGGCACGAGGCCTAGGGACGTGGGCATGAGGTGTAAGAACATGGCTCAAGGAGTCTACAATGGACTGGAGAAAAGTGTGGTGCGAGAAATAATGGCGTGTAAGGCCATGATCGAAAAGGCTGAATATAGGCCTAAGAACATGGGCTTGAGCCTGCTACACGGATGGGCTGGTTGTGAAGCATTTACTAAATGGAAGCGTGTGTATGAGTTGGGACGACGCGACGCATGAGGACAAAGACCGAGACACTGGTGGTGATCGACGCTCAAATTACTGCTGCTGCAGGCCGTCCACACTCGCGACCCAGGGCAAGGGCATGAGCGCCACTTTCCAAACTTGCTGGCTCTACAGATGCGACACTGCTTCCCATGTGTTTTCTGACCAG
>NQLW01000083.1:432595-467964 GCA_002312845.1 Kalanchoe fedtschenkoi
GTTTTCTTAGGTCCAAACTTGATTTCTTGGAGTGCTCGAAAGCAAGCAACGGTATCTAGGTCAAGTACTGAAGCGGAGTACAAATCTCTTGCCAATGCCACAGCTGAAATTATCTGGGTGCAATCTGTTCTGACCGAGCTTGGTATTTCAAATTCAAAAACAGCTTGTTTATGGTGCGATAATCTTGGAGCAACGTATTTGTCAGCTAACCCGGTGTTTCATGCAAGAACAAAACACATAGAGGTAGATTATCATTTTGTGCGGGAAAGAGTTGCTAGCAAACTTCTTGATATCAGATTCATATATTCTGAAGACCAACTAGCTGATGGTTTTACAAAACCATTAACTGTTCGACAGCTTGAGCTATTTCGGCGCAATCTTAACTTAGAAAAGTTCTGATTGAGGTAGGGTGTTGAAATATCTGTAGCATAGCAGTTTCTCAGTTGTAACCGTACTATTGTGTTTATCCATATAACCACATTGTGGTAACTGTAATATGGATAAACTCTGAATGTTGTTTTATAATATAAAAACCCAAGCGACCTCTAAGAAGAGGTACAACCCTTTTACTGTCATTCTTTCATGGTCGAGGTGAGATAACAGACGCCGAGGCTTGACGCGAGAAGATCTACCGTACTATGACATGAGGGAAGGAGAAGCTTCGAGTTCCAGAGGCCACGCGGGGCATGAACGGCGTGGCTCCAGTTGGTTGGTCTGTGCTTGCAGGAGGTTGACCTTGAGGTGGTGTTTAAGGCACGATGTAGGCTTTGAAATCGAGGGATATGTAGTTGAAGAGCGGGCGAAGGGCGTCACCCGGGCTGACCACTAAGAAAAACAGCCGTGAGGTCTCCCAAATGTTGGTGTCGCTTCCCCCGGCAGGTTGGGTTTTGTTTTGTTGAGAGCGTTTGATTTTTAAAGAGATGTTTTGATGTGTTAGGGCATCTCCAAGGAAACTGCGATGGATGAATTTTACTTGGCACGAATCTTCAATGTGGAATGTGGAAGACGGTTTATCTTTTTCTGACACGATACTGCTTCATCGCTTTATGGAACATATACAATATTTTTAATCTGAAAACGCCTTATAATGTGGACATTATACAACATTTTCAGATTAAAAATGTAGTATGCATTATTGCTGAATACTTTTTACGGCATTTTATAATTATAAACGCTTTATATGTATTTCAGATTTTTTAAATAAATTGGGAGGAGCTTATATGTCAGATTATAAACATCTTATATAGTTAGATTTAAATCTTTAAATATTTTATAATTGTTGTAGTTGACATTGAAAAATAATCATGGAGTGTACTAGATTTAATATATTATTATATTTATTTAATGTAAAATTTTAATTTTTTTAATACACAAATAATAAAAGTAATATAAACAAAGAAAATAATATAATGAAATATTTACTAAGTTGGTAATTAGTTTGATATAAAAAGGTATAAAAAAGTAATATGAGGCGTGGGTTTATGCGCAAAGTTGTATGATAAATTTATTTAATGTGGATGAAAGATTTATGAAAAGACGATTTATGAAGATAGTGATGTGACGTAACACAAATTCGACGTGAGATGATATAAACTTACTTTTGAAATTTATTCAATGGGGCTGCACTTACGATCTCATCTTCCATAACTTATTTCTTTGTATTGCACTCTTAATATTAGTCATATCTTAAGGTCGCAGTCGTCTACAAAGTGAACTATCTAATTATCTCTTCTTGTTTGTTTTTGTGATAGGCAAAATTTTAACCCAATGAAACATATGATGACAAGCATTTGTCAGGCTTGTCTGAATCTGAAATAATTTCTACGCTATTCAATCCTGCTTGAGATACTGTTATCACAAGTACAATCGTGCGTTTCCGTATCTTCAGTGAGTCCTTAAGAAAATAAGTTACAAGAGTCTTTGTAGCGAAGGTGCCTACAAAAGTCCTATTTGGTGACTAACAATTGCAACCTGCAGCCTGCCATGATTTATCCACCAGCCACTTTACTTGCCTTCATTTTGCACCGCTACTGTCCAGACTAGGAGATTCATATAACATGACACTCCCAATACTTCTGATACCACAATTCAAAAGGTTGTATATATGCGTACATCATGCACAATGCTTAAATCAAACATTGCAAGTGAGCAAATGCACCGTAATATTGTGTAACAGGAGGACTGGATCCACAAGAGCTTACTTGGTGAAAGGATTGTTAGACAAAGGGTACACTGTGCGAGCAATAGTTCAAAATCCAGCAGATGCTTGTCTGCTTACCAAATAAAATACCCCCATCAACTCGAGCGACACAAAAGCCTTTCTAATCGTTTGCATCAGTCGTGTTCTATGAAAGCATTATTCTAACCAGTCTATCAAGCACACTAATTGTCTAAATAGTTTTAGGAAATCTATATGTCAACAAGCGAGATGAATTAAACAAGAAGACAAGACGATTATGATCAATTGATAGTAGTGAATTTAGTCTAGATAATCCGGCTCTAGCCTTTAGAGTGTATTTGTCTACAAAAATGCAAAAGCATATGATTTACTTGTTACTGGTATTGCACATAGCATTGAAAATTAAATCTAATATTCATTGAAAGTAAGCTCAGTAACATATAATATCATTAGAATCTAAACTCACAACATGTTTCACAAGTTAAATAACCTAGACCGTAAAAGAACTTTAGATACGCATGATTTTAAGGAAAAACACGAGAAAGATAAGGTATTACACATACAGATCATTATGGGCTTCCTCGGATGTAAGAGCTTCACCTTGCTACCTATACTCACTTAGAAGAGGAAAAAATATAGGGAGATAAGATAATGAAGAGTGAGTAATGATTCAGAATGACTTACAAGACAATAAAGACCTTATTTATACTAAAATACCAAGCTCTAAACTCAATTAAATTAGGACATTAGATATTTTGAGGAAGCTTCTTGAAAAGTCTTGATTTGTTTCTCTAATCACATCCTATAATTATCTTCACATGGTAACATCTTATCACTTGCAACTCGGTTGGGCCAAATCTAGACAGATTAAGAACCCTAGTGTTAGAAATAATCTTTCGCTCTTCTAACACTTATCAAAATAAAATAAGACTTCAACTTCAAATAAAAATTTGTAAAAATTTTCTTTTTTTTAATGCAATTTGATTCATAGGAATTAGACATCGAATAAAAAAGTTATAACCTTCAAAAGTTGACACGCCAGCCTACCAGAAACTTTGATACGTTTAGTGTGCCACGCACAGTATTAAGTTGACCTCTTAGAGCCTTGCACGCGGCCTAGCACGTGAATCCATGTTGTTGTCAGCTCTCAATTCTCTATTGGTTGACAACTTCTTAGTTAGAGCCATGTCATTGCGCGTGGCTTTTGTGCAGACAGTGTTTGTTCTTTCTCCATCTATTTTTTCTTGTTTCTTGATTGTTAAATTTCTGATTGTACTTCATTTTATCATTAAGTCATAAATAATTTATAAATATGAAAACTCAATAAAATCATTAAATAAAACCTAATATCGGTCAAGAATAAAAAAATAAATAAAAATCGATCTATCACACACTCTCCCTCCTCCTCATCTAAACACTTCACAATCAATCCATGACAACCACACGCTTGCCCATTCACCTCATCTCTCGATCCTTTTGGTTTGAGCTGCAGCATATCCCGTCCGAGCCTTCTGTATTTGACAAACTACTGTGGAACACCTGTGATGCTCGTAAATAAACTCAAATTGGTCAGCATTCTTTCAGCAGAGTGCGGTAGATTTGGTCGAGACGATGGTGAGCATTGGGTAGTGTGTTTATGTCTCTTTGGGTTTCTCTAACTTTGATTGGCGGATATACCATAATACTAATCTATTGGGATTTCGTATTCCTAACTTACTAAATACTCCCTCCGTCTTTTAATTATATTTATTTAAGGTTAAATTGAGTGGAATATGAAGATGTTAATACTAATTGCTGACTAAATTTAATAAGTATGCATTTCATGAATTTTATTAAAAATATTTGTGTCTAATGTAAAAAGTGATCTATTATTACACGTGGAGAAGGATTTCTTTATGGTTTATGATAATAAAGTAATTAATTTCTTATTCTTTAAGGTATGTGACAGTATCAAATGTGTATTAGAATTATTAAATGACAAGTAAAAGTGGACAAATAGGTGTTGGCTAAGTGACAATCAAAAACGAACAAAAAAAATATATTATAACTCAAAATCTTAACTCACTGCAACAACATACAAGGTTTCGGATGCCAATAATGGAACAACCAGATAAGAGTCCAAACATGTGGATTAACCTCCTCCCACTTTGCTTGCTTTTCTCGATATCTGCTTGCCTTTACTCTCCCATTGTCAAGATGACACTCTGCCGCTTTGGCTACTTTTCCTGACCTTCCACAATCTCCATCCCTCAAATCTTCTTTTTCCTTGACCTTCTTCTTGTTTCATGTCATTATCAATCTTTATAAGAACATCTTATAATATTGTAACTGTCTTTATATTTTAACCCTGACTAATGCATCACCATTATGATGTTAAAATTTACTTTCTACAATTGACCACCCATTCATCTCACATCGGCAGAATTGTCATCATCCAGCAGAGTCTAAATGGCAAGCTACAGTATGCTTTATATTTATACTCTTGTTACTATCTCCACACTACCGCTCTCCTAGCCTTCTCTACACTTGTCTGATATTCGAATCTCCCAGCTCGCCAAGTTTTACTTCATGAACTTCCATGAACGTCACAATGAGTTGTTTGGTAATCACTGAAGGATGATGTCACTTTCAAAAGTGATATTCTTCACCCAATGTTTAAGTTTGTATTCAATTTATGGATATTTGGAGGGAAAGAGAAACAAAATGAGGAGAATTCATGTTAGGTTTAGGAAAATTGAATGTAAAGAAAAAGTTAAAGTCTAAATAAAGAGTCAAGGTAGTCTATATATAGATGTTAGGTTGAGCATCATTGGAGTACATGTGATCTAGTGTGAATCGGATTGATGTCAACATATGTGTGACTGTCAAATCACACCGGAAGTTCGCCCAAGTGGAAAAAATCTAGTTTCTTCCCCATCTTCATTGAAAACTTTCCAATTCATATGGATTTTGCCAAATTTGGTAACTCTTCAATCAATATGGTGAAGTTAGGGACGTTTATATCCCATGAAAAAAGAGATTATCTAGTGAGAAAATATTATGTTTCACGAGATTCGGATTCAAAGAAGAAATAAAAGTAATAATTTGAAGATGGTATGGTTTTAAAATGGAAAATTTCACCTTACACATCTCCAAGAATAATATTCTTGATATTTTTCAAATGAAGTCCGTCATAAAAAAAAGTTTATTTAGAAAAAAGTAAACTTCCAAAATAAGAAAAGGACTGAGGTCAGCACAGAGGTCAGCCATCAAATATCTATGATTCTAGAGGAATCTAACAACATTGAAAAATGGCTCAGAAGATGTGCAATTGGCTAAATTCATCCATGGATAAACATCAAAGGTGTCGTCTCATCGATGAAGAAATGCAATACTGAAGTTGATAATTCATTTTCACTAGGTGGAATAAGGTATGATCACAATTCAAAATTTTGGCTACAAGAAGAGAATACCTAATCTCCCACAAAGATATAATAGAGGCCTAGTTAAGAGAGACTAATCCATGAAAAGATATTGAAATTTAGAACTCTAAAACGGTGTGGGTTAGTGGATTTAGTCTTCCATTGAATGTTTGAAGTGAATTTAATTATGAAAGATCATGAACATCTTTAAAATTTTCATCAAACTAAGAAATCTCACATCCCATAGAGTAGACGTGGAGAAATTAAGAATTTAAGTTGAAACGAAATTGTCTTCATTAATAAATGAAACTCTCATCACTCATGTGAAGGATAAATAATTCAGCCTTTCCAATGTTAAAAAATGGTGAGGAGATGAGTTTAAGTTTTAAGACGATGAAATGATGCTTAAGTTCACGAGAGTTTTGTGTAAACCGGCCAGAATCTATCTCCTCTCTAGCAAACTCCTCAAAGGTAGAAAAACTCTGTCTGTAGCTAGAGACGATGAATTGAATCTTAAGTGCATGCATCCCACAAATTCAAAAAATCTAATTATGGAGGAACAAAATTACAAATTTCCATGCTTGTTGAGATGGATAGCACTCGAAGGTTGGAGCTTACATTTAATTGGATAATTTGTTCAGAGCACCAAGTGACAAAGAAGCTCAATAGACATCTAATGAACCAAGGAATTCCAATAACTCCAACTCACACATTGAACCAAGCCCGATAAAGGATACTAAGCAAGATGTGAACTCAATTAATAAAAATGTATTTTTTAGATTATGTGGAAGAAACAAACTGAGAGAAACATAAATAGTCAAGAAGAAGGAACAATTCAAAAGTTTTAAGAGCAATGCCTGAAAATAATTTGGTATGACTTTTATGAGAAAAAACTATTCATGTTGCCAATCAAGTAGGACTTAAGTTTGAAGGACAAGAACATTCGGTCATTGCTAAACTAAAATCCATTCAAAATTTGATCAATATATCAAGTTCAACAAAGGCACATGAATATTAGGAGATGTGTTTAACTTAGTTCTTAACGAAGAGGAGATTATAGGACTAAACTTCATCTAGATGGCTTCAAAAAGTTTCAATAGTATTGTCATGCGACTCCTAGATATCCCAATGAGCAGTCTTAAATTCATATAGAGCAATAAAGTTTGAAAGGGAGAGCAAAAACTTGGTGAGATTTCTAATATCTCAAGAGATCATCACATTGTTCAATTCAAAAGCTGCATGATGTTTGTTTCTTTAAAAGGGAAGAACTGAAAACTGAAAGGATAGTTAATAGAAAGGATAGTGAATGGAGGTAAAAAATATAAATTTTTAAAGACTTTTTTCCTTCAATTTGGCCTTTTTTTCAAAATAAAAGTTTCCCGAATGGCCTCTACACAAGAAACTTTTTTTAAATGGACTACTTTAGCCAACTGCCTTCTGATAAAGAAGTGTGTTCAAGACCAACTACATTATGAAACCATAGTTGAACAGTGACTTGACTTTTTTTTAGTCACCCGCCCAGTTATTGCACAGTGGAGAAACACCAATTTTAAACGGCAGTTCAAAAATTCACTCAGTAAAACCCATGAAACCCCAAGTCACCTTCAGGCGATGAAAACCACCTAATCATCAGCCATCAGCATCATCTATCAAAATATCATCACCTTCAAACTATCTAACTCGAACAAAAATATCTCTAAGTATGGATGCCACAAAATCGAATCTCGAACAGCACACCAAAACTAATCCACCGTTCTCATATAACATTAATCCAGCGAGCAACTCGCCTCCAAAAACTACAATCCAGTGAACTTGTGTATGTTCTGCTTGGAAATTTCCATGAACTCTTGAATCTAAACGGCGTGAAAATATAATTTGTGAATTGGTTTATATAATAGTGAATGGCAATGTTCTCAAAATGGCTTCACCTTCTTTTCAAATGAACTATTGTCATATCGTGGTCAAAGAGACATCAAAGTCAAACTGTGGTTTCTCTTCAACCAACCACAATTTTGATTATTTCTCTACCACGTGATAAATTATTGAACATGTGACTGGGTAAAGTGCCTAGTCACATGCCAACCATTGTTTCATACTTTGGTTGGTCTCAAATAGACCATGGTTTAAAAATGCGGTTGGCTAAAAGTAGGTCATTTTGAAAATAAATTGTTAGAACTCATTCAGAAAAATATTGTTTCTAAAACAGCCATTTTGAAGAAAAAAAATCATTTTAAATGGATGTGCATTCAAGCAGGAATCCTCACATAGTTAAAGAAGAAGAAGATATTAATGAAATAGTGTGTTGAGACATTTCCTTAAATAGTGTTTTGGAATGATGAGCATAATCAAACTATTAGTCTAATTATTATTAATACATTTTTGCCTCTTCAAATAAAATGTTCAGTTAAAGAGTAGTTTTAGATTTCCTTACAATTTCATACGTTTAACCAATTAAGGAGAAAATGTCTTCCTGTTTTCTTTTTCCTTTCCGTTTTCTTTTTCCTTCAACTTTCCCCAAATTAAACAAAGCCTAAATTTAAGCGTGTTTTGAGATATTAAAAATTGGGCGACGAGCGTAAGAAAGGTTCAGATATTAAACATTTTGAAGATGTGTGTACTGAAATGAAAGGTTATACTATGCCCTTGAGAATGGAGATGTCTGTGTATACAATAAGGAATCATCTGTTTTAAAATATGAGGTAATAAGGCCTTTTGAGTTTGAATCTTATTTGACACCCATAAGCTGAGCATAAATATTTGCTGGCAGCAGACGCAAAACTGTATAGTCTAACTATAAATCCATATGTAGAAGAGGAAGAAACAAATGTTTCTATATTCTTCAAGGTTTTATGTTTGGATGGTTCTCGTAAAAATAGGAGCGGGTATATGTCTTGAGAAATTTGACCTTCTTGTGAAAGAATTTCACTCATTCCTCATTGCAGGATACAAGTTCCACCACGTTGCACCGCAACTGTGTGTATTTTCTCTAAATGGACGCGAAGGTTATGGAAGTGTTTTATTTGATGCGCACAGTGGGATATGGTGTTGCCTCTCTGATGATGATGATGATTCAGGTTCTTTTCTTTTCTTCTAGCCTCCTAATTTTTTCACTCATCAAGCTGTGCTGATCCATAGATTCCAATGATCACAAAACGCTCTTATGCAACTTCTTATCACTTTACTACAACTTTTGTATTTTGGTATTCCAGTGTTTGATATGCCAAAGTTGATCTTTCTATATCTTTCAAAATATCATGTTCTTTTAGAAAAAGCTAAAAGAGACTCAGAACTATCACTGCTCTCTCAAGTACGATACAAACTGTCCAAAATGTCAAAAAGGGAGAGAAAAAAATTAAACTGATTAGTAAAATAAAATTTACAAATGTACCCCTAAACCAATATTATTGTAACAGTTAGACCCTTGTGCTAAAACTAAATCATTTTATCATCAAATTAATAACTCCAAATTTTGAATAATTTCTTTAATGACTAGAGATATGCTTGTTGTTCTGTGTTTCCATTGCTGCTTCAGAATCTGCCTTTAGCACTGGTGGATGGGTTCTAAATCAATATCGTAGTTATTTGAGCCCTAACACATTGGAGACATTAATATGTGCTCAAGATTGGTTGCGATCATCATCATCCTTGTTGCTATGGATGGAACTATGGAAGAAGTGGTTGAAATTAAATTATGTGTTATAAGTTTTTTTTAATATCTTTTATTTAGTAATTCTTTACAAGTTCTTATAATATTGTTAGTTTTTTTCGTGCAATTACAAAATCAGATCTTCACTTGTCCAATGCTTTTTCTGAAGGTTTATCTCATAAATATTGACTAGGATGTATTAGTAAATCTTTGGTAAAAATTATTTTGATTACTGTATTATATTAAATTTGGTCATTTCTGTCTGGCTTGCTGGTTGTTATAAGTGTTTTTTCTGGCTTCTATTTTGGCCAGATATGTGACCTATCTTGATTCTATTTAGGCCGGTTGTTATATGTAGCTGTCTGGATGCTGGTATAATTTTCTAGTTAAAAATGTATAAGCTAAACATATTATCTTTGGGCTATGCTGGTAGGGTGTGATGCAATTAAAGTAGAAAGGTCACTCCTTTTAAACAAAAAGAAAAGAGATGACTGATGAAGAATTGAGTTTTTGATATTTCAATGATATTAAGATGTTTTGGGATTTTGAGTGTGATATTTAAAAGACATCTTTTATTCTTTATTAGACTGTGTGAAAGAATACACACTGTGTTTAGTGTAATTATGAAATGTTGTACGATTTCTTAGTGACAAATTTTCTTTTCTTCTATAACTTCATTCTTCCAATTTTGGAAGTATTTTCCATCTAAATTTAATATCTTTTGTACAATTTTATTTCCTATTTAGTTTTGTTACTACTTATATTTCCTATCCACACGATCTAATCAAGGTAAGGATTCTTTCCCCGATAATGGGATCTCTAACTAGTGGTATTAGAGCACATGTATGTGAGGATGAAGAATTGTCAAGTCTCACCCATGTGATTTTCCACATGTTACATTTTTCCTTACTTGTTGTCAATAAAAGGTTACAAGAGTGATGCATTTTGGCTTTCTTAACAACTATGGTTGAAAGGTTTGATAAGATGTTGATAGATTGAAATTTAGAAGTGTGAAACTTATTGAAGAAGTGTGGAAGTCATAGAGATTGACAAAAAGAAGCGTGAAGATGAGAAAAGAAATTATTGCCTCATTTTTCTTAAATATCATGTCTTCCTTCAATTTTTTATAAAAGGAAATCAAAGTAATGGGGGAAAGATCATCTTCAAGCTCTCATTCTTCTCTCATTTTTACTACATCTTAATGAGGCCGTTTCACGAGTGTGCAGTTATTTTTGTGAGGTTGAATACTCAACGTGGAGAGAGTGAGAAAGTACACATTGTGTGTGCACGAGTAGTGGAAGTTTTGTACGATTTTTTATGGATTCTTTTCTCTCTTGATTTTACTTTTCTTAGTTCAGAAATGATTTCCATGTAAATTTGATATCTTTTGTATGATTTTATTTGTTAATGAGTTCTGTTACTAGTAGTATTTCACATCCGTATGATCTAAAACGAGATTGATCTTTTTCCGCACTATCTCGGATCCTAGTGCACCCATCTTCCTAAACTCGTACTACGCGACCAACTCTTAAGATTATACATACCTGAAGGCCCTAGTCAGCTAAAGAGAGAACTATTATTTGATTACTTCCTCTCATTTGAAATTTTTTGAGATGAGCAAAATTTCTACCCCATTGAAGCATATGATCATAAGCACTGGTCAGACTTGTCTAAATTTGAAATATTTAATCAGTTCTGCTTGCGATATTGATATCACAAGCATAATCTTGCATTTCCGTATTTTTGGTGAGTCCTTAAAAAATTAAGTCAGAAGAGTTGGAATGAACAATAAATATGCCGAAATATTGTGTGACAGGCGGAACTAGATTCATAGGAGCTTACATGGTGAAGGGGTTGCTCGACAAAGGGCACTGTCCGATAAACAGTGCGAAAACCAGGTACAAATTCTTGCCTGTTTGTCAAATAATGCACCCCAGACCCGCTTAAATAACGACAACTTCTTTCAACAGATGAGCTTGGGTTTGTGCTGGGGTTGAATAGAGCAGAGAAGAGGCTGAGACTAGTGAAAGCTGATTAAAGACATCTTTTCTTATCACGCAGCTCAGAATTTCTGCAGGCTAATTTACATTATCCATGCATCAAATGGAACACTGAATGTGCTCCGATTCGAGAAGCGTTGAGAGAGTGGTGCTTGGTTCTTCCTGCTGACTGCTGAGCTGTAAGATACAAAGAACATGTTGAACAAATTGGCCTCTTAAACGAGACACGACACTAACTACTACAAAAGACACAATGTAGATACCATATACTTTATTTTCTAGAAGCCTTGCCTTTTATTTGATTGAACTGAATAATACCTCACAACTCTATCTTGCAGCAGTGGTAAATGTGGAGGAACCCAAGGCTCAGGGAGGCTTATTTGCTCTAGTGCAGTGGCTCACTGGTCAGAAATCATAGAGATGCTCAGGGCAAAGTATCCGTCGTATCCCATCGAGAACAAGTCAGTCCTGACTCGTGATCCCAAATCTAGTTTGATCCCTTAAATTAGTGCAAGCTAGCTAGCTGAGGCAGCAAAGCTTACCAGGACAGAGTCATCCCATCAATCCACGTAGTATGGACTGCCGCAAGATCTTATTGTTGGGTCACTCCGACCGTTCCTGAGATGTTTGAACTGCATCAAAATTTCGAGACAACGTATTCCTGTGCACAAACATAGATTTGGGTTTGCATGATAAGAAAACAGAAGGTTCATAAATTTGATAGTGACGCTTGTTCACTTTTGACAATTAACTATTTCAAACAAACAAAAAAAGAATATTGTTCTCACTACACTAACTTATCTGGAGCTAGACCATCACTGGAGTTTGGGTCGAATGCCATAGCCTTTATAAACACATCAAACTTCAGATCATCTGAAATATACCGAATTGATACGAGAGGTATCTCCCTCCTTTTGACAACAAGAGGAAGTGTTCGTATCTCTGCAGAGAAATTCTTGGGTAGACACAATTCATGTGAACTGTAGACACATCAATGCAAAACTGTCACGTGATATTTTGACCAGTCACGTGTACTGTCACCATCCAAGAATTCGCATCTTTGCATGGTGACATGGTCACTTAATAACCATTTCTTAATAAAACTAACGCTCTGAGAGAAATATGTCACCCCTCAGGGTGGGGGTTAACACATAAAGGATCCGCAAAAGAATAACTTGCAGCAACCCAGTCAATTTATCATAAGCTGAGAAACATGCAAGGGTGCAATCCGATGATCTTCTGTATATCATCAATGCTGGACAGTCTAATTACAGGCACTTTTCGCAAATAGGAGTGTATTTTCTCGAACAATGCTGCTGAAATAAAAAGGTGTTTGGCGACTGGCGGCAGGGCAATAAAAAAGAGATGAGCAACCAAAATGTATCTGACTCATACAGTTGTCAATGGTAGGATCAAGTAAATGGCCTTGTTACTGCTACCCTCTTTGCCAACTTACTATTAGATTTCTATTAAAGAAGATATTCGGCCAAGTTCACCACAAGAATATGGACGCCAGATTAGCAATGTGAACTGACAGTACATATATCAGACACCGGAGGAAATCTGGCACGTCTCCTCGGGTTACAGGCTTCACTAGAAATCCTAACAATATACACAGACATAGGAATATAGGTAAAGGGAATCTGCTATATGTATATTAAGGTCACAAATTTCGAACCAAAACAGTGCCTTGTCAGATCAAACAAAGCCCTCCACAGGCAGCATATCAAGTCCAATCAATTCATCGGGACGGTATAATATGTATATAAGCAGTACTGATGAATGATTCTTAAACAACCATACATTTCAAGAACAAGAATATAAAAAAGATATGAGAACACATGCAAGAGAATGTTGGTATATAAACTATTCTATGCCACAATGGAAATGCAAGAACACTTGGGGAGATGGTTAACATTGAAATAAGGCATTTGGACAGCAGCTGAAGTAGCAAACCAAAACCCAAAAGGCCATTCTCACATTGTTTACCTCATTTCTCAATGCATAAAAGTTAAGATTACCTCCTTATTCACTAGAGAGACTTAAATTACCTCATTGCTCGCAACATAAACAAGCAATAGCTTAAGACACCCTCTCGACAAAATTGAATCTCATGAACTTAAGTTTAAGTTCATCAGATAAGTTCTCCAGCAAAATCGCACATTTTCAATCATTAATAACTTAACACTACCTTTCCTACCTGCAAAATTTGTGGCCATGCAAGTGCTGAGGGATTCTCCATCCATTGAAGATCCATGTTTTCAAGACCCATGCTGAGTTGCAAAATTTATGGGCATGCAATGTTGAAGGATTCTTCCAAGCATGGAAGCTCCAGTTTTTCAAGATCCATGCTGAGTTCCACTCCATCAAAGTTCAGATCAACATCATAGTCAAAATCCAGTAAATCTGCTGCAACTGAGCCAAATCCATCAGCATTGCCAGGGAGCGCATCATCTGATCTGTCAAAATCATCAAACAGCTGACTGAATTCATCATCTATTAAGAAAGAATCAAATTCCAATCCTAAACCAATCTCCTGGTCCAGCGACCCTGACATCAACCCGTCCATCTCAGGAGGAGGCGGTAAAAATTGAGGCTGTTTAACTTCGGTGGCAGCGGCACACCCATTTTCATTGTCCTTGTCATCCATGTGTGAGGATGATGCATGTGACTCAGCATCTTCTGAGACTGCTCGATTGTAGCTCCGTGAGAGTGGTGACCCATCTTTCATTTCTACCGAAACTGCTTTCTTAGTTTTTGAAATAGTCTTCTTCCTAACTCCAATATCATGCGAGGTCTTCGCCTTAGCAGATGGGTTAAAGCCGGTTTTGATCTTTTTAGGAGTTGGAGAAACTATTGCACCCAGTGCTTCATACTCGCGCAGCTTTGCTTGGTAAGCTTGCGAGGCTTCCTCAGGAGTACTGAATGTGCCCAACCAGACGCGGACGCTTCGAAAGGGATCGCGGATCTCAGCTGCCCACTTCCCCCATTTCCTCTGCCTAACTCCCCTGTACACGGATGCAGAGGGCCTCTTGGACATCGACTGGGTCACACTCCTCGGCTTTTTCTCAGCATGCAGCCTGTTATCAGTAACACCACTCCCGTTCTTCTCCAATCCAGAACCAACAGCATCTCGTTTCCCTCCAACAATAGGTATTGTTATCTCCTTCACAACCCGCTTTCTAATCTCAGCAACCCTCACAAGACCTCTAGCATCATCCTCCTCATCGCTAGAGGAATCAGTAGCATAAGGATCAGAATAAATAACCCGAACTTTCCTAACACTTCTCCCACCAACAGACATTTTAACAGAAAATGGTTGGCCTCTCCTTGGCTGCTGTGATCAGAAAATGGAAAGAAACCCCCCAAAAATCAATAGCCCAGATAATCAATTCCACTCAATTTCTCAGACTAAAAAAATGTCCGTATATGAAATCCTCCTAAACACTCTACACAGAGAAGATGAACAGCAAATCCTGCAAAAACAAAAAGTAATCAAAACAAATCAAACCCCCAAATGTTCAGATTTGAAACTACCAGCCAATAAACCCCAGTGAGCCCAGGTTTAAGGAAGCAAAATATACCACAAAATAAAATAATCAATCTCAAACAGTTTCACATAAACACAATGTTAAATATAATTTGCTAACAATATATCAAACAGAATGAAAAAATAAAAAACAAAAAGATAAAAGGATACCTTCTAGGTCTCAAGCGCATCGAATCAATTCTGCAGGCCCGAGCGAAGCCGATCAACTCCGAAGACCAAGAAAGTGAAAAAATCCAGAATTCTGATGAATCACTTTCCGTCATAAATTTTCAGAAAACCCTCCGTTTCTTATTTCCTTCAGCAAAATCTGGAACAGTCGGGAGATGAGACAAAAGCGGAATTCAAAATGAAAACATCAGCTGATCGATTTATGTACCTGTGCCTGCGTAGCTCCTGATTTCTAAGAGAGAGTGTGGCCTCTGTGTGTGTTGGGTCGCAGTCAGCTCTGTTTTTAGGTGGCTCTGTTTTTCGTGACGGTCAAAATAGCTCACACTGTGTGTATACATTTATATATAGAATTGTAATTAATTGGTTTTTTTGTTCGTAATTTTTTTAAGTAATTGATTTTAATAACGTGTGCGATAAGTTTAGACACGTAATATATTTAAATAATCAAATGCAGCACTATATATTTTTACTGATTGACTTGACTTATTTGGAAAATAGAAATTACTAATTAGTTTAGTGGAAAATATATAATAATTAATAGATTTACAGCAAATGGAGAGATGGCATGCATGATGTATGAGTGACCATCCGCTGCTTACTCGGTTCATGCACATCGTACAAATCGACGCAGATTTTTTTACTCTTCTTGTGACACGTTTTTTTCACTCGCGCTGGGAAAGTAATTATTATTAATTTAATACGTATTTTATCATGAAAATTGAGTGAATTGTGAATATTGAAACTCACATCACATGTTAGAACTGAAATTTATTTTTTGTGGCGTTTTCTTTTTTTTTCTTTCTTTAATGGGTTTTTGCTTTAGATTGATTTTCTTCGATATGTGTAACATAAAAGTAGAAGGTAATTTACTTTAATAGTTCTTGAAATTGAAGTGTAGTTTGAGTTTTAAATATATCTTATTTTGGGATTTGAAATATTTTGGTCGTCAAAGATATTAATTTTTTTGTTTGGTAGACAAATATATCACTATGTTCATAGTTTCATACTATTGTTAGGAAATCAAAAACTATTTTTGAGCAAATTTAATTTAAGACGAATTGACTGAATCTCTGAAAGGGTAACACAATCTTCACTTTCGAATTGAATTTAAAAGATAGTTGATTCTATGGTACAATAAAAGTTCATTTTTATATTAGTTTATCTATAAGGAATTTTTAAACAAGGGATAAAATTCAAAAGGGCCCCTGAACTATCATCTCTTACCCAATTGCGGTCCAAACTGTTACGATTTCTAAAAATTATGCGGTGAAAAAACAAATTGGACTCATTTTGGATGATGTTTAAAATCAATTTATTTGATTTCTTAAATATAATTGATCTTTTTAAATTTGTTGAGAATTATGGATGATTGAGCATGAAAAGACGTCGTTTTCTTTATGTGCGCTAAACGATATTATTTATTTTGATAACAAAAAAATGTAATTTTTACACACAAATCTATGCCTAATAATAATATTAATTTAGAAATATAATGGTAAATTTTATTTTAGAAAATTAATTATATTTTTTTCATCGCACCCTTTATAAAAATTATCTAATTCGGACTGCAATTAGGTAAGTGATGATAGTTCAGGACCATAGTTATCAGAACCGGACCGGACCGGCCGGTTCGACCGGTTGGACCGGGAACCGGACCTGGTACCGGTCCGATTCGAAATTAATACCGGGGTGCACTCTGAACCGGAAAAAACCGGATAAATCGGCCGGTTTTTTACAAAATCGGTGAACCGGACCGGTCCGGTTGAACCGGTTTAGTGTAATTGATGGTTTAATTAAGGTTTAATTGCATATCATTAATAGCCAAAAATTTATTTTATTAAAATGCTTGAGCTGGGATTCGAACCCAGCCCTTTGGGCTTCCGTGCGAAAGCTCTAACCACTAGACCATCAAGATATTTTATGATTTTTAGGATAACTAGTAGATTAAATCTGATATTTAATAATAATTACATTTAAATGAACCGCCGGTCGAACCAGTTTGAACCGCCGGTTCAACCGGAAAACCGGGAACCGGAGCCCTGACCGGTTCGGCCTCCGGTCCGGTTCTGATAACTATGTTCAGGACCCCTTTTGAAATTTTATTCCTTAATACACACGTTGAATTTTTTTTTCACTTTTAACTTCGGAATTTTAATTTTTCCAAAATGAGTAACCCCATACGTACTAGTTCATGAAGTATTAAAGGAATTAAAGAAAGTCAATTCAAATAAAATTCAGTAGTACTTACTATACATTTCACAACAGTCGTCGCTTTCATAAAATAGAATTAGAAATTTTTGAAAAGACAAAAAGTGATACCTCAAATTTATTTTATTATTTCTCAGTCGTAAAGTCAACATATTATTTTAAGGCCAATTCATATAACTTTTATAGTTTTCATGATAGATGTATAAAATTAATATAATATCGTAAATCACTGGGAAAATAGAAAATGAGAGTACGCTTGTATAGCTTTTATAACTCGTACTGCTTCTATAAGAGAGGTTTTATTTTTCAAATTGCATTTCTTGTAAAATTTGATTTCAAATCATACCATATTTTTTTATTTCTATTTTACGTTCTTTAAAAAAGTTATTAGTAAGAACCGAATAAAATCAGTCTCTTTCTATTTTATATATTCTCCAAAACCGCAGTTTCCAAAATCAGTATTTTTTTTTATCATAAATCGCATTTTCCATGTGTGTTTGCCTATGTGTCGATATTAGTAAGAAAATTGACACAAGAGAGATAGAAACAGATGGTGAACTGAGGACAGAAAATGCAGCATTTAGGGCACCCTATTAAAACAAACCAAAAATGAGGTTTGTGTCATGTCATATCAGATTTGCATTGTGTCATGCCAATTCAGATTTTTCATAAATTTTCTTTTCATAAATTTACATCCACATTGAAACAAACCTTTCAAATCTCTGCGCATGGACTCACATGTCATATTATACCATTTTTTATTTTTTATAGTTTAATTAAAGATTTTTCTAGATTAATTAAATATTTAATTGTTTATAATTATTAAAGATTTTTTTATATTTATATGATGAAAATTATGAATAATAAAAATTTTCAATATGTATAAATAATTTTTTAAAGATTAATCAATTATGGTATATAGATTTTGTATAATTAATTTTTTTTTAAAATTAATTAACATACCATATACGACGTTTCCAATTTAAAAGCATCGTATTTTGTATATACTTTATACGGCGCTTTTAAGTTGGAAACGCCGTATATGGTAATACTGTATACGGCGTTTTTAAATTAAAAACGTCGTATAAAGTATATACGGCGCTTTTAACTTAAAAACACCGTATAAGCTAAATTCACGAACCGCTTCATGCAGACGAAGCGATGTTGTGTCAGAAGACCACAAACCAACCTCCACATCGAAACAAAGCGATTCATGGCCTGACATAAACCTTCCCACGAAACTTCAATGGAAATGCCCTTAGTTAAAAAAACGTGGATTGAAAGTGCGGTTTTCTGTCATACTCAACAGCAACACCGACACATAGGTAAAGCACAAACAAGCCATGGATGCAAAATGCTATTTTAAGTGAGCAAACCGATGTTGAAAACTACAGTTTTAGTGAAATAGGGTAAAATGAAATAGAATCAAATGGTATGATAGATTTGAAATAAAATTGTATGAGAAATGCAATTTCAAAAAATCACATAAGGTAAGTCTTAAAATTGGTCTTTTGAATATTCTTTTCATAAATTTTTGTTACATATATCATTTATTTTTTGAAATATTTTTAATCTATTTTAATTTTCTATAACCGCTCTTGTGATATGGTGTAATTGGTCGCGACCATGACCGAATTGGATCATAACGTAAAATCATAATTCATAACTACTATTTTGAATTACAAATTGTAGTTCGTAATTATGATTTTCATGAAAGGCAAACATTTTATAATACATTAAATCAGAAATCACAACTTTCCTTCAAGGAGGCCAAAAATCCATCTTATTTGAAGATAAGTGGAATGTGACTACAGACTAAGAGAGGAGTTGAAATGAGCGCTCTCTAATTAAGTTTAGAGCTACTTACCCTTCTTAAGTCATTGCTCATTTTCTTATAAATGATTTACTCCCTTCGTCCTCTATTACATGTCGTTTAAGGTTAATTTGAGTAAATTAAGGTGAAGTTAATGCTAGCGGTTGAACAAATTTAATGAATGGGTGGTTGATGTTTTTATAAAAAAATTCGTGCAAAAAGTAAAATTGGTAGATGATTACTAGTGGGGAATGTATTTTTTATTGAATATGATAAAGAAGTGATTAATGTTTGACATTTTAAGGTAGTTATTAATATTAAATACGCATTGAAAATTGTTAAGTGACAAGTAAAAGTGGACAAAAAAAATCGGTTAAGTGACATGTAAAAGAGGACAGAGGGAGTACTTCAAAAGAGAATATTCTCATTTATTTGAGTAGAGAGGCATTTTGGATTTTTAAACACACTCAACCACCCATCCACGTGCACTTGGATATATATATATATATATATAGGAGGGATCCGTTGAGAACCTCCTTAAGTTGAGAACTTGTGGACAATTCTTGACCAATCATTTTGTTTCCTTTTAAAAGTTTATTTATTATACTTCATTTATTATATAAGACTCATTAAATGTAACAAATATAGAAAGTGTAATGATGTGCTATATTTAATTAAATATTATATGTTTATTTCATCTTTTATAGATCATTAAATACTATTTTTTAAATTAATTTATGTTCACCGTCTCGGATTTTCATATTTTGTGAATTTTTGGATAGTGAACATTTTCAAATTTTTTTCTTATTTATAATTTTTTCACATTTTTAAAATGATTTTTTTAGGACAAAGAATAAATAGTAAATATTTTTTAATTTTTAACAGTGAACATTTTTTTCCTGAACTAATTTTTCAAAGTGTCATAGTGAACATTGGTGGTGAACATGTTCACCATCGAAAACACACTCATTCTGTGCTGTGCTAAACAAATGTTCACTATCGAAAAACACATGTTCACCATCAAAAAATCATTAAATGCACACGAAACCAATCATTTATATTATATGATATTTACTCCCCTAAATCAGGTTTAATAAATTTGCATGATTCATGCGTTTGTATTAAGTGGAATAAATGTACTACAGTTACCAAAAGAAGAATCATTAAATAAACTATATAAAAATTTTTAAAAAGGAAATTGAGCAGTCAAAACACGATCGTTTTACACAGAAAATGATTGGTCCAGAATTGTCCACAAGGTTCTCAACTTAAGAAGGTTCTCAACTGATCCACCCTCTCTCTCTATATATATATATATATATATATATTCAAATATTTGTTTTGTTTGTGTTACTGATAAAGTAATGATTTATTCTATTTTAGATACATATACTTGAGATGTTTGACTCATCTCTGAATAAATATAGGTACTTTATAGTTGAATTTGTCTCTTATAGATAAAATATGATGAAAAATGGATACAGAAGAGAAAAACGATAATAGGGATGCAAATCACGTCATAAAATAAACTTCAGTGATTAAATTATTAAAAGATATAATTTCAGGGGTTGTTTTGTGATTTCCAGAAATTTGGCTCAACCTGGCTCGAGCTAGGGATTAGGTTTTAGGCCGAAGGATGTCACCATGACCCAAGTCATGTTGCAGACATGACCCTAATCGTAATTTCAAGTGAGGTATGACAAACAACTCGATCTAGGTCATGCCAAGTTTCCCCATGCACTATCCGCTTCGTGCTTTCAGTCAAAAGACGACAAGAGGCCCGATCCAGATCTAGTTATCTTATAACCCAACACGACCCAGATTGATCTTCCAAATTAAGTAGTGCATTGAGTACAACCCCGATCGTGCTCAATTTCAAAGCAGTATAATCCAGCCCGGATCATGCTGACATGTGTTGAGGGCAGAAATAAGAAGTTTCGGATTCTACCCTTCCAGGATAATAATCCTCCTAAGATTTTTCCAAACTTAGAGAAAAAATACAAGATGATAACTCGGATATATATAGAGGACCTAAGACTCATTCTTCATATCTTCGCACACACATGGGATAGAAAGAATTATGCCATTCAGACTTCAGAGTTGAATCACCATGAGACTAAACTTCCTTCTACCATCTTAGTTTTACTTTCATAATTATTGAGATTGTATTGCTATGATGAGTAGTGAGAGATCGTTCATATTCTAGGATCCTACGGATCACAGGTTGTTTGTATACTTAGATTCAGGCTATTCAATAAAAAGTAGTTTCATCCATATTTATTCATGCTCTTTGAATATACTACGTATGACTGATATGAGATTAATTGATGAACTTAGCTTGCATCCATTATGTTAGGGATGCCTAGGAATTAGGGGTGTCAATGGGTCTGTTCCAAACCCATTTGGAAGGACCCAGACCCAGACCCGTTTCATATGGGTTCGGATCCAGACCCAGACCCAATAATTTTATAAAAATTGGATCCAAACCCAGACCCATTATTTGGACCCATTAGACCCGTTAGACCCAAAATCAATTATTTTAATATTCAACTATCAAATAAAATAAATAAATAAATATCAATTTATAAAAATAATAAATTATGAAAATATATGTCTATACTAAAATTAAATTTTAAAAAATTATTTTAAATTTTTATTTTTAAAAAATATTTTTTTAAAATTTACATTTTGGTAAAAATATATTTTTTTAAAAAAATTTTAATTTTATAAAAAAATATTTTTTTTCAAAAATATTTTAATTTTTTTTCAATTTTTTTAAATATTTTTTATTTTTTTTAAATATTTTTTTATTTTTAAAATTAATTTTTTTATAAATATTAATTTAGTTTAAATCCAAATAGACTAATAATAAAAAAAACTCAAAAAGATCCATTTTAATGATCCAAATGGGTAGACCCTAATGGACCCAAGACCCAAATGGATCCAAATGGGTAGACCCTAACGGGTCCAAAGACCCAAATGGATAGACCCAAACCTAACCAAAACGGGTTTGGGCGGGTATGGGTATGGGTCTGGGTCTACCCTACCCAATTGACAAGCCTACTAGGAATATAGTTATTCAAAATTTAAATGTGCATGTTTCAAGAACTTAGTTTAGTATTAAATTTATTACCCTAGGCTAGAATATTTCATCCCATAAAAAACTAGAATTTGGATGAGTTAGATATTCTTAGTCAACTGAAGACCAGAATCATGAGTCTGCCTAGGAATATTGAGTAGTTTATTTTTCTTGCAATATTTTTAAGAAATATTAGTGTATCATCATTTGATTAATATTTGTGAGCTATAAATACCAGGATCAGAAAACAATACAATATGAAATCAATGTAACCAATAATTTACTGCGTAGGAACATCAAGAAGTCATATTTGCATGTAAATTATTGAGTGGTATGTCATATTATTAAAACTACATGATACATTGTGGATGATTATCATTACAAGAATAACATGAAAATTTGCATACAACTTAAGTGAACTTGAAATCCTAGAATATTTTCATCAACTGAACATAACTTCCTTTCATTATTATTTTTGTTTTGCATAGTGACTTGTTTAGTTCCAAGGTAATCATCTAGGATTAAATATATATTAGATAAGATATTAGTGGCTCTAACAAGCCTTATGTACTCCCTCGGGTACGCATCTTCCTGAATTTATTTGGCTGTAATTAATTCTTGAAAAAACATGGACATAGTATAATCAAAAATATGTGTGATAGTTACTAATAAAATGAGAGTAATGTTATATTTAAATTTTAGGGACAAAAATCTAAAAGGAGATTTGAACTATCACCACTTACTCAATTATGGCTCGAAATACCATGATTTCTAAAATAGGTGTGATGAAAAAAACTGGATTGATTTCGGATGATGCTTAAGATCAATTTGTTTGATTTCTTAAATATAATTGATCTTATTAAATTTGTAGATGATTATGGTTGATTGAGTATGAAAAGATATCATTTTTTTTATGTGTGCAAAATGAAATCATTTATTTTGATAACCGAATGACATAATTTTCACACACGAATCTAAATCTTCTAATAATATTAGTTTAGGAGTATAATGATAAATTTATTTTAAACAATCAATCCAATTTTTTCATCGCACTTTTTTTAAAAATCGTGATAGTTCGAACCGCAACTGGGTAAGTTGTGAGATTGGTTATTACAATCCAAAATTGCACCGTTTTAGTCGGCAGTTTTATTGTTTAGCATTATGGGATTTTATTCCACTTAGTACACATACACTCTCCCTCACACAGTCAAACTCATATATATATTTAATTTTCATTTCTTAAATCATGATATCTAATTATAAGAATATTTAAAAAATATCACAATCAATAAAAACTTATATAAAATTTAATTCAAGATCCATTTTATTTAGGTTTTAGATATATTTTAATAATTTTTGAATAAGTTCATAGTTCAACATGATTTGTTCTGGCTGCCATAAAGTACATAGTTTATCTAGAACGAAATTCAAGAGTTAAAAACGTATTGATTTTACTTTGAACTTTATTCTGGATGAATTGAGCATTTTTCAAAATCCAGAACAAATTTTGAATGTGTTTGAACCGTGAACTTTTGAAAAAATTTAAAATATATTCAAACCTACCCAAAATGGATATTAAATTAAACTTTATATTTTTAATTGATCATCAAATTTATATTATAAAAATATTCATATAATTAAATAAAAAAAATTGAGAAATGAAATTTTAAAAATGAATTTGATTATGTGAATGCGAGTGTAGGTGGGTAAGTGTGTGACTGTTAAAAATAAAAAATGCCCCTCCAAAAGCAACTGTCTCTCTCTTTGTGCCACTCATGTTCACATATTTTGTTGATTAATATGAACTATTAAATACTATTTTTGTTCTCTTTTATATGTCACTTAATCGAATTTTTTTCTCCGTTTTTACTTGTCACTTAACGTTTTCAATGTGTATTTATTATCAGCAGCTACCTTAAAACGTCAAACATTAATCGCTTCTTTATCATAATCAATAAAAAATCATTCATCACCAGTAATAATCTACCGATTTTACTTTTTGCATGAATTTTTAAAAACAAACACTAGTCATCCACTCATTAAATTTGTTAACTGCTAGCATTTACTTCAACTTAATCTACTCAAATTAACCTTTAACGACATGTATTAGAGGACGAAGGGAGTATGCAAGATCAACTACAACAAAGGGGTGCTTAGTTCTCAACGTAAATAGAAATGCTCAATTGAACCCACCTCTATATATAGGACAGAGGTTCAAGATGGAGAATTAAGCACCCTCATCATTATCGTTGATCATCTGATTTTTTTTCAACGTGCCCTTTCTCCAATTTTCAATATCATTTTTACCCTATCTTTTTATTTAATTATCATTCTACCCTACCAGATGAAAACCGCAGTTGTGAACCGCGGTTTTATTAAAAAAACCGCAGTTTCAAACTGTAGTTTTGTTTTTATAAAATCACCGATTTAGAAGACACAAAAAACTTAGTAGCAAACCACGGTTCTTCTTAAAAAAACAGCAGTTTTAAACTGCGGTTTTGTTTTTCATAAAATAACCGGTTTGAAACTGCGGTTTTGTTCAAGTAGGATAGAATGATAATTTTTTAAAAAGGTAGGGTAGAAACGATAGAAAAAATTGCATAAAGGGCAATTTGAAAAAAAAATCTAATCATCTTTGATTAAGTTTTTAGATTAAAACCACTCATAACACATTTTACGATGGAGGAACATTTGGACAATAGACCCACCCACCTACCCCACTCACATGCACACTCATTATCATACTCATTCATATCACATTTCTCTTTTCAAATTTAACAGTTAATACTAATTTACATTTATTTTAATATATATTAATGTAAATGAATGTTTTTAAGAAGTTGAAGTTCAAAATTAATGATAAAAATTATAATTTTAATTCAAAATATATTTAGGGGGTTCATGATCCGTGATGGATTTTCTTGAAAAAGTTTTATAGTTCATATTAATTGTTGTAAAATGTAAAATAATACCAATTAACAGAAGAATAAAATTTAGAGTACAAATTCATTGTAGTAAAAGTAAAAAGGTCATGCAGAAGCATAAAGCATAAAGTTTCAAGCGAAATGTGTTTACTCTAAAAAACAAAAGTAAATTTCATTCTAACTAAAATACTCAGTATTTATTCGGTGCTTGAATTAAATCATTTGTGATGAGAGAGTGTGCAAGTCTTGTACCTAAATTATCCTGAAAAGTGCTCCATATCATAAGTCTATTACCACCAATCCTAATCATCATATCCATCCATTTATGTCGGAGTGGTTTTCACATTGTTTTTAGGGGAAAAATTTAAAAGGGGTTCTAACTATTACCACTTATCTAATTGTGGTCAGAACTATCATGATTTTCAAAAAGTGTGCGATAAAAAAAATTAGACTAATTTTCTAAAATAAAATTTATCATTACATTTCAAAACTAATATTATTGTAAGACTTAGATTTGTATGTAAAAATTACATCATTTGATTATCAAAAGACATAAGACTTAGATTTGTATGTGAAAATTACATCATTTGATTATCAAAAGACATCATTTTCTTTATATGTGCAAAATGATATAATTTATTTTGATAACCAAATGACGTAATTTTCACACACAAATCTAAGTCTTGTAATAATATTAGTTTAGAAATGTAATGGTAAATTTTATTTTAGAAAATCTGTCCAACTTTTTTGTCATCACACTCTTTTTGAAAATCGTGGTAGTTCTGACCGCAATTAGGTAAGTGGTGGTAGTTCAGGGCCCCTTTTGGGTTTTATCCCTTGTTTATATTAGGGAGTTTAAACTTTTAATTCATATAATCTATTGAGATACTCCCTCCGTCCTCTAATACATGTCGTTTAAGGTTAATTTGAGTAGATTAAAGTAAAGTAAATGCTAGCGGTTGAATAAATTTAATGAGTGGTTGGTTGATGTTTTTTTTTTTAAATTCATGCAAAAAGTAAAATTGATAGATTATTACGGGTGATGAATGATTTTTTTATTGATTATGATAAAGAAATAATTAATGTTTGACGTTTTAAGATAGTTATTGATATTAAATACACATTAAAAATTATTAAGAGACAAGTAAAAGTGGACAACAAAATTCAGTTAAGTGATATGTAAAAAAGGACAGAGAGATTATATACTTTGTCTAATACACGAATTTCTGTAACTTGGAGCTTGAAATGAACTATGTTGGACTTGGAGAAAGTTCACCTTTAAATTCAATATGCACTAAGTTCATATACATGATCTGATGTGTTTTTGAAAGTCGATCTACAAAAACATATACATCTAAAGTGCACTATTGAGACGTTGTTGATATTACTATTACAAGGCGGGAGAGGTAGTATTAGAGTGGTTAACTAAAGTTAGACGAGTTTGAAAATATTATATGGTTACGAATTTAGAATATAGAGAATTAATTTGATTATTCCTGTTTTAAACGTGCGACAAGACAGTCATAATTGTATTCATTTATGGGGGAATGCAAAGCCATAATAATACATTGATCATATATTAAAATTTTATATATGTTAAATATAATTTAGAGTGAAATTATAAAATATAATAAATTTCACTACGCCGATTTTGTATTTTGAAAGAGAATTCATTAAAATGTAATAAATTTCATTATGCCGATTTTCACCGAGGTCATTTGACTCATTGTCTTCCATGCATATGGTTCCATTACCAGGAGTAAATATTAAATATGTAATGAAGACAATTGGAATTTGATCTTATTATTTTTTTTTCAATAACACTTCTTTCTTTTTTATATCCACCATATTTATTATTCATTATACCTTACTTTTTTTAATAAAAAAACTATGATTCAAATTGTAGTTTTGCTTCTATAGATTGTGAACCAATTTTTTCAAAAAAAATATGGTAGAGTGGAACAAAGAGATGGGATAGAAAAGAAAGAAAAAGGAAAAAAAAAACAAAACTCATTAAAAAAAATAGCTCTTGTCAAAAAGGCTTGAAGTACCCTTCATCAACCTTGTTAGTAGAGATACTACTACATATTTGGGCTTGATAGCATGCTTATTTAAGACTTTTACTATGTTTTTCAAGTATGGTGAAAACAAACATTGGTAAAGTGCAGAACGTCGTAATAAATAGTGGACCTATCATCACGATTTTAATCTAAAGTGTGCTAATAGGTTTGGACCTATTACCACACTTCTAACATAAAGCGTGATAACAGGTCCAAACATATTACCACTCCAAGTTAAAAGCTTGGTATTAGATTTGAACCTATTACCATATTTTTAATTTAAAGCGTGGTAATAGCCTTTTTTTAATTCATTACGGATTTTATTTTCTAATTTAATTTAATTATCAACAAATTAATTTGTTTACAATTGAATTAAATTAAAAAAACCATTAATTAATTTTGTTATTTTAATTTTCAAAATTCCAAATACAAGTTTATTGAAATAATATTGACAAAATTGAAATTTAAAAGTTAAATATATTAAATACATGTTTCAACATCGCATACAAAATAGAAAATATGAAATCATATACAGCTGGCTGCCCTATAATTCCCTTAGCTACAGAAATCAGATGTATGTCCGAGTCGATCTCAGATAACTGATACGGTGTGATACCCCCGCCAAAGAACTACAGACAAATGTAAATAATTAACATTAGTAATATTGTACATAAATGATCATACTAAAATTAACATAATAGTTTAGACTTAAAACGTGCCTGATGTAGGCCGAATCGTGTCATGTCCGGCTGAGAAGATAAATCCTGAATAATGCGATGCATGTTCCTACATATATAGTATCTGCATAACGCAGACGCGACCGGCTGTCGCAGACACTATTAAAAGTTCTTCACATAAGTTTTTTCTAACAAATTAAGATAAATTATACTTTTTACTATTTATACTGAAACTGTATCCAACTCCCACATAATTGTATCACCATCGTTCAAGACATCTGAATACATTATAAAAATCTTGACATCGGTCGGTAGTCTGAAATGAAAATGCGCTAAGAATTTAAAAACATTAATGTTAGATGAACTTAGTCTGATCCACAAATTTCACAAGACTGTTGGGTACGACCGTGCATTCATACGAGTCGAAGTAGTAGGCGGTGGACTTCTTCGAAAAGATGACGGCAAGGGTCCAATGTCACCTTTAAAACAAATACATTTTTGGTAAAATAGCTACATATAATAATCTTACTTTAATATTAAAACCACTTCCGATTTGCCAGAGTGGAATGGTAAGAAGTAGCACACAGTAGTGCCAGAGCTCTCCCAAATTGGATCCGTTGGTGCAC
Source organism: Kalanchoe fedtschenkoi (assembly GCA_002312845.1). Taxonomy (NCBI): domain Eukaryota; kingdom Viridiplantae; phylum Streptophyta; class Magnoliopsida; order Saxifragales; family Crassulaceae; genus Kalanchoe; species Kalanchoe fedtschenkoi. Next base: position 460,927 of record NQLW01000083.1, read on the forward strand.
ACGGGATGCTCTAACCTCAAAGATGGCTTCAAAACCCCCCAACAGTTAGAATTAAAAATTCATATGTCCAACGAGACTCATGGGGACATAACCCATAAAATAGGTATCTGCATGCACATTTACATTTAAATTATTTATGTTATCTGAGTTATTGATTACTGATCATTACTATTATCAACTTTACTACCTGATGCATGTAGCGACGCATGCTGTGTCAGCAGCTAGACTCTTAAAAGGTTCATCACATCATTGACATCGAACGATGATAGAAAATCATAATCGATGATATCAGGCGTTATAAGGAGGATCAATGAAGTATATGTCAGATAAGCTATAGTTAGCCCCATGAGCTATCTAGTCCTAACTCCTAGTCATGGTAACTCCTCGCGCCTGGAATTAAGATCAGTCCTCTCATACCAGTGATGGTCATAAAAAAGCTATACGATCAAACTTATTTAGTAATTAGACATTTTATTAATTTTTTTGTACTCCACTATAATTTCATTTAGAATTTACCTCTCATTAAGCTCAATCAGGTGTCGGATCATGGAACAAATTGATTAAGCATATGCTCCTGCTCTAATAAGATCCAGCTTATCAACTCGACAATCATTGGTAGCACGACACCATCCAAAATAATGTGCTATAATAGGACCTACATGAGATCCTCTAGTAGAGTCTAGTCATTGTAGACTCTGCTCCTCAAAACACTACCATCGACTACAAGTCTTCTCATGTTATGGGGGTGACACCCTTTAACACTTATAGTGCGCACTTTCTTTCAATCTATTTAAAATAATATTTTTTAAACTAACCAATTTTTTAGAATTTATATTATTGTCGCGGTACATTTAGAATTTAAAATCTTACGTTGAGAATGTCTGTGAATGAATTATCTGACTTTGAAAGCTGTGAGAGGTGTGAAGAAAGTTCTGAATGTGTAGGCTGTGAGTAGTAGAAAAAGTGTCATCTCATCAAGACTTGATGTCCGGTCGCATATCAGATAAATTCTAGGAGGGATACATTGGTGCGGAGCATGGATGTACCAATATTTGAATTCAAAAAATAATGTTCCTATGACCTAAGAAGCCTAAGAATGGTTGCTTAGTGGCTAATCGGTCAGTAGCTGAAGTAGTCGCATCAGCATGACGACTAGCTAGCTTTGTTCTCTCTCATGGGCTGCCTCTTATTTGGTTTTACTTGCCTTGATCGTCATAATTTTAACCGGCGCCTGCCAGTCTAGATCCATCAAGGTCCCAAATGACTACTGCGTGAATGATGCAGAGGATCCTTTGTTGGAACAAGTGTACATCTCGTGAAATTGGGTTCTGTGACTTCGTCATCCATAGTGGGTACTCATCAACGCTTCTTTCAATTCGCGTGACAATGAAGCAAGTAAGGGATTTTCAGCATCTTGCATTTAATGTGTATGTCTATCTCTGTCTTTAAAAAATGAATAAGTTTGTGTGAATAATAAATAACATATTACACCAAACTTGTTGCTGGTAAATAATAGGTTGAGACACAAATCCACACTAGCAGCCTATAAAACAAACTCGTAACTTTAAACAAAACTTTAGTCTTAAATCTAAATAAATAACAGATAAACAATACAAGTAGTTTGAAAACAACAGTTTGAATCCCAAAACTACATAAATAACATATCAAACAAAATTTGAAACTTTTACACAAAACCTTAATCTTAAATTCACAGAAAACACATGTAATTTCTAAATAAAAATGTTGAGTTTTAAAGCAAACAAAAATATTTCGTAAGCAAACTGACTTAGCTTCTCGAATAATTTGAGTCATAAAATTATACAAATATCCTGTAAACATATACTTAAATGTTTTAGAATGAAATTTAAGTCCTAAAACAAATGAAACAGCCAATAAATCATACTTGCAACTTTAAAATACAACTTCGGTCTTAAACCCACACAAATTATCTGTAAATCAAGTAATTTAGATTCCAAACCAAATTTTAGTACTAAAACAAAACAAATAGGCATTGTGAGTTGAATAGAAAAACTTTGATCTTAATACCATATAAGTAGGCTACAAACCATATTTTTTACTTTTAAAATTAAATTTTCTAAAACAAACCAAAAATCCTATAAATCATATTGCAACCTCTAAACATAACTTTTATCTTAAAACCACACAATCGCTTATAAAAAAAAAGAATTAGGTTTCAAACCCAATTTTAGTGGAAAGACACTACTACACATTAGGGCTTATTACCACGCTTATTTCAAGACTTTCATCACGTTTCACAAGCGTGATGAGTACGACCGTCGTAATTGATAAAGTATAGAGCGTGACAATAGATAGTCAACTTATTACCACACTTTAGACAATAAGCGTTGTAATAAGCTAACCTATTACTACGTTTTAGACAATAAGCGTGGTAACGGACTAAAGGCGTTTTAGATAATAAGCATGGTAATAGGCTAAAGCTTATTACCACGCTTTAAATGATGTAGCAAGTGAGGCTCATGGTTATGGCGTTGAGGTCGACGAGCGTGGCAAGCGTGCTTGAGCATGCGAAGGATCTCGTCCTAGCGAAGGGGACTGAAGGTCATGACACGCTTCAAGTTGAAGAGGTGGACGGTGGTGTGCTTGCGCATCTCGAGCCAGTAGTCGTTGTATTCGGTGAAAGCCACGTCGTGTCCGGAGTAAGACATGGTGTAGATCCCGGTGAGAAGCGGTCCGGAGGAGAAGATGAGGTCATTGGTTTTGAGTGCTTCTCGCGCCAGCTTGGCGGAGGAGATGACGAAGCCTTGGCGAATGCCGAGCTTGAGGGATAGGATGGGCCCGAAGCGGCAAGAGAGCTTGTAGAGGCATATGTGGAGACTGTTGTCATCGAGTTGGAAGAGGTTGCCAAAAATGGACAAGGCCGGAGGACCTGTGGCGGGAGGTTTTTGTGGTTAGGTCTAATTGCTCGGTATAAGAGTGTGAGTAAGACCAGAGGGAGCAAGCACAGGAGAGGGATGAGGACAGAAGTCTCCATTATTGTTTTAGGGAGAAGAGCTTAGCAAGCAGCTCTGTGTGCTGCTATGGCTGTGTGTCTCATTCTTGTATGGGAGATTGACTTTTTTATAGCTAGGCTGGTGCACAGAAGAGGAATGAGGACAAAACTCTGTGTGCTGCTATGACATAACTCTGTTTTTAGGCTGATGCATGGACTTTTTTATAGCTAGGTTGTGTGTCTCATCCTATCAGCACGCTTGTTGGTACAAGCGTGCTAATAGTTACTCCTATCACCACGATTCAAAATTTGTAACTAAAAAAACGTATTAAAATATATTTAAATATATTAAGATACTTTAACGCTTTTAATATTTATTTTCTTGACGTTTATGTATATTATTTTTATTATTTATAATATATATATTAGGATACTCTAACGCTTTTAATATTTATTTTCTTGACGTTTATGTATATTATTTTTATTACTTATAATATTTAATTTAATTACAGTAAATGTATGTTGATCACCAATAACCACGCTTTTGATAAAAAGCGTGGTGGTAATTAAATCTATTACCACGCTTTTAAATAAAAGTGTGGTTGTTGATAAAAAAATTAAATCAATTACCACGCTTTATATCATTAAACGTGGTGATAGATTGATGAAGAGACGACGACGTATTGGACACTATACCTATTATCACTCTTTTTATCAACAAGCGTGGTAATAGGTTCGGCCAAAAGACGACATCGTTTCTTCATCCGTCTGTTATCACGCTTTTCAATCCAAAAGCGTTGTTATAAGTAATGATCAAAACGGCTACCGTTTTGAACTTAACCTATTACCACGCTTTCCTTTTAGAAGCGTGATAATAGATTCTGCGCTACTTTCGTACACACTAATTATCACGCTTTATTTGATTAATTACCACGCTTGTTGTAATAAGCGTGGTAAAATGTTAAAGCGTGGTAACACACAACAAGCGTGGTAAAATGTTAAAGCGTGGTAACACAAATAGGGTATACACCATGTATTGTAATTTTTAAAACATAACTTTGGTCTTAACCACATAAATATGCTATAAACCATGTTGGTGACTTTTAAAAGATAATTTTGTTCCTGAAGAAAACATAAATAGGCGGTAAATTCATTTGCCGATTTTAAAACTTAGTACTAAAACAACATAAATAGACTATAAGCTAAGTTTATGACTTTTAAAACATTACTTCGGTCTTAAAAGTACACAGAATAGCCTATAAGTTGTGCTTGTAAGCTTTAAAATGAAACTTAAGTCCGAAAACTAACCGAATAGCCTATAAACCATTCTTGTAACTTTGAAAACACAACTTTGGTCCTAAAATCACATAAACTACCTATAAACCAATTGACTTAGATTTTAAAACAAATTTTAGTACTAAAACAACATAAATAGCCTATAAACAATATTTATGAGTTTTGAAACACATAACTTTGGTCTTAAAACCAAATAAATAGTTTTTTTGGTGGCCTGAGACCGCACACCGCCTCCACCTTGATAGAGGCGCCCTTACTCACTGCGGACCAGCTCATGCACACCTACAACGTATTAAAACGTAAATGCGATACAACTAAGGCTCAAACCCATAACTTGAGAACGGTTAGACAACACCCCAAATCATTGAGTCAAGACCTTGTTGGTACATAAAGAGGTTATAAACCATATTTATGAATTTTAAAACATACATTTTATCTTAAAACCATACAAATAAACTATAAACCATGTTTGTGAGATTTAAAACATTAATTTGGTCTTAAAACCACACAAATATAACCAGGCCCATTTCACCCATAGCCAGAGCCCAAATTATAACAAGCTGCTCCACACACCCAAGTCTATTAAATCAAAAATTCGTAAAGAAACATTGAAAGCATCAAAACTCAAATTCCAGCATAATCCTACAATATTTTTAGTCTAAACTAACCAAGTTAATGTGTAACTTGGTCATAGTTAAAAATTTGTCTAATTTAAATATATATATCAAATTATTGGCCTATTCTAACATAAAGAATAGGATATAATAATGATGTTGAGTTTTATATAATACAAATGACTAAATAAATTTATCTATTTTTTATTTATACAAGAATAATAAAATTAATTATTAAACATATAGCTATCTTTGAGTTTTATGTATGTGCAATACATATATAATGTTAAAAATAATTCAATTTTTCAATTCACTAGTGGACCTTCAGAATAATTTGTCCAAGACTCCAAATAAAAAGCGTTACAAATATCTCTTTATGTCAAAAACATTGTTGATTATATTAGTTTATTTGAATTATTTAAAAACAATTGTAAGAAAATTCAGCTTCATTATAAGTGTATGATAAATTCACTATTTTCAAAAGAAACTTATTCTAGTGATATAAAACATCATTTTCTTAGAACGTAGAGTTTGTATTGTTATTGTTGTCTTTTAAAATAATATTGAAGCATAACGCATTTACATCCTACTTGTAAATAGCCTAACATGAATCACATTACTCACACAAATCATTTATCTGATTCAAAAACTAACAAGAAAATAATATTTTGATGAATTTGATATAAGAAATTGAGAAATAAAATCTTTTATGTCTGTATTTGCAAAAAATAAAATTATTTAGATTTCTATAGTGAAATTAGCTGCAAAAAAAAATTCTATATATGTACATACCCTCTACGCGGGCCCATTTTTCTGCTTCGCCCAAGGCCCTTGAAAAGTTAAAATTGGGTCTGAATATAACTTGATTTTAAAACTACACAATTAGGTAATAAGCCATGCTTGTGACTTTTAAAACATAACTTTGATCTTAAAATTATAAACACTATATTTGTGACTTTTGATAGATAACTTAATTCTAAAATAACATATATAAACTGCAAATCATGTTTGAAACTTTTAAAACATAACTTAATTCTAAAATAACATATATAAACGGCAAATCATGTTTATGATTTTTAAAACATAACTTTAATTTAAAACCACATAAATTGGTAATGAACCATGTTGGTGAGTTTAAGAACATAAATTTGGTCTTAAAATCACACATTAGGCTATAACCATGTTTGTGTTTTTTACAACATAATGTTGGTCTTAACCCATAAAAATAGGCTATAAACAATGTTTGAGACTTTTAAATCACAATTTTGACCTAAAACAAATCATATTTGTGAGTTTTAAAACATATTTGGTCCGGAAACCACATGAGTAGATTATAATCCATGTTTGTGAGTTTGAAATTATAACTTCATACTAAACAATACAAATAGACTATAAACAATGTTTGTGCCTTTTAAAACACAGGTCTCAAAACGACACAAATTGCCTATAAATTAGCTACTTAGGTTTCAAAACAAATTTTAGCATCAAAACAACACAAATGGGCTATATACACCATACAGGTCTATGAGTTTTAAGACATAGTCTTAAAACCATATAAATTAGCTATAATTATGTTTGTGAGTTTGAAAAACATAAATTTTTGTCTTAAAAATACAGAAATTGACTATAAACCATGTTCATGATCTTAAAACATAACTTTGGTCAATAAATATGTTATAAACTATGTTTGTGAGTTTTAAATAACTTAATACTATAACAACATAAATAGGCCACAAACTATGGTTGTGACTTTTAAAATACATCTTTGGTCTTACGAATTGCCTCTGCACCAATGATTTGGATTTCAAATCAAATTTTAGTACTAAAACTAGACAAATAGACTATTAACCAGGTTTATGAGTTTTGAAACATAACTTTGATGTTAAAACCACACAACACATGCTATAAAACATATTTATGTGTTCTAAAACCTTGGTCTTTAAACTAGACAAACAGGCTATAGACCATGTTTATAAAATTTAAAACATAACTTTGATTTTAAAATAATAGAAGTAGGCTACAAATAATGTTTGTGACTTTTAGAACATAATTTGATCTTAAAACCACCCAAATTGCATATAAACCAAGTGATTTAGGTTTCAACCCGAATTTTAGTATCAAAACAACAGAAATTAATTATAACCCATGTTTTTAAAT